>CAJPIZ010004396.1:0-10310 GCA_905368565.1 Medioppia subpectinata
GAGAGAGAGAGAGAGAGAGAGAGAGAGAGAGATGAAAGAGTGCTATTGAAAGCTCTATCAAAACCATAGGGGATGGGTAGTGTTGTGAGTTCTGTCATATGACGTCATATATCACTTTACATTACAGTTATATGACATGTAAAGTGTAATATAAAAATTTTATATTACAAAAAGTGTAATATATCTCTGGCGCCATCCTAGTGACCGTGAAATTAAGGCATTGTAATTAACGCTATTATTTAAAAAATTAATTGAAACATAATAATATAATGCTATAAAGTATGTTTCGTTAATCTATTGGCAATACAAATGATGAATGTATTGTAAATTTAGCCATGATTTCTAAATTAGCATTATTTAAGCAAAATGTGTATTATCTATATTACACTATGTGACGTTATATGACGTCATATGACTGTAATATGTAATATAAAAATCTATATTACATGTAATTTACAACACTAGGGATGGGGTCGTGACATACAATACACAGCACACACACGACTATCGCAATCATTAGACAGACATTTAATGTGTAATAATATGTATGTTTTTCCGCTAATCATTGACTGCCGGAGTCACCGATCAATTTAGCCATCTCTTCAAAATGTCATCACAAGTGTGTCCACCGATTCATTCATAATATACATTACATACACACAAACATTGCATTTCATTAATACACAGGAAATTTCTATTGAGATTGTTATATATCCCCAGAATATTCTGTAATACTAATCATAAAATGTATAGATTCTTATTCATTAGTGATTCTTTAAGCTAAAATTCTCTAACTCTAAATGTTATATTATGCTTATCTTATATGCAATTCTCGTGTATTATGTGCAAAATTATTGACATAACTTTAACTCGATGTGAAAAATCAATAGCCATGTGGGCAGACAGTACGGGTACAGACAGTGTCTTCATTATATACTGTCAGCTAAAAATACCTTGTAGAATATTCTGGTTATTATACTGCTAATTATGATAGTTTCAGACCTTATGTACTCTTATGTTATGCCGTAGACTTGTGTTATATTTTCGCGCGATTCTCATTGACTGTACGAGTGTTATGCTATTCATTCGCCGGGAGTTAAGTCCTGTGCCTAACCGACTGAAACACCATCAGTCGCCTAAACAATTGCTATCAAATAAATGCATACGGGAAGTGGTGTCCCGATTCCATACAAATACATTATAACTTAACAGTTAATGCTTTACAGAGAATTGACTCTATATAGTAATATAGAGTCAGATTCTGTTATACAGTCATAAGACAAGAACCACGCCCTATGAGTCATCACTGATGAGTCATCAGTAGATACAGAATCTGCGCTAACTATTAACACTCTTAACGCAAGTCTTATAACATAGCAGTAACCAATCCTGGATTAAACAAACATTAAGACATGATGTCAGTCGCAGTAACACTTATATGGGGTATAAAAGATGCTGTTTTCTTAGCTCTTTTTGCTGGATTTTCTGGTCTTTACTTAGACCTCTTACTTCACGTCAGTTAGTTATAACTCTTGTATTATTCTAGAAACAGAATTAGTTTATCATCAGATTGCTCGTGTGTTTAGCAGCAATCTGATGAACACATTGTGCGAGTCTTACATTCATCGTAAATCTACACTTCGTTTTCATCCATCTTAATGTAAGCTTATAAATTTTCTTTATATTTAATAAATATCTTTTAAACTTAATTCTGTATATAATTATTTGCGCTGTAATAATTATATTATATGTGAGCCCTATGTGGCCTCACATTAAGTCGGGGGTTGCCGATTATATTTAATTCATTGGTACGAATGCTACAATCAGACCAACAAAAGGGTTGAAGTGTTCAGTCAAATAGCTGAACACATATTCAATAATAAGTGTTGCCTAACTATAGGCTTGTATTTATTCTTAATATTTAATTGATGTTTGTTTTGTATTGTGATGTCTTGTCTTGTCATGTACTTTAATTATACCTGATGTTATGGCCTACGAAGGTTTGACCATATTGAATGACCAACACGTTTAATGTTTGATGTTAAAAACTAGGTCTTACGGTTGCCCTGTATAATTAACCGTTAGTGGGAAAGTCGCAGCACCACTATTGAATAGCTGACACTTTATTCCTTATGTTTCCTAATCCTAATATTTCTCTATTTAATTATATTAGTATTTAATACTGAACTATAGCGTAATAACTCGCATAGTTCCTAATGCCATTAACAAACCTAATCTTATTCCTAATTCTGGTATTGAGTCTCTCTTATACTCACAGAATAAATAGTTTAAGGCTTCGCCTTAAACTATAAGAGTGTGTTTTAGCGTAAAGTCTGATCCAACCGAGCAGAATATACCTGAGAGGACACGACCCGAACTGTTGGACAGTCGCGGGCCTACAGTTAAGTCAATCGAGTTAACCCCTGACAGCAGAATTGCTAATAATAGCAGAATACTATCGCATTATAGAGTATTTGTCATGAAGCGGGTAGCTTCCCGCGGCCCGCTGGCCACCGGCGCTTCGCCATTGCGGTCGGCCAGTTTGGCCATGTTTTGACTTTGCATTAGAAAGGTTGATTGGTAATTGCAGGGTTGTATTAGGTTAATATAAACAGAACTAACAACGGGATTCTGTATTGAAGCCTATGGTGATAGAGTGTTATGTAAATACCCGATTTGCGGGAAATCTAGACCTTTGACACGGGTCAGAAACCATTTTAAATCAATCATTATATTGTATTTAATAACTTAATCAACATTAGATTAAAATATCGTAGTGGCGTATCCTTAATTTTTAGCCAAATATAGGATACCATTTCCCATAGACTTTTCATACATTAGTATATAAATAACCGATTTGCGGGAAATCTAACCTGGGGGCCCTAAAATTAAAGTGACTAATTTTGATCCCTATAATGTGTTTAACATGTTGAAATGGTCTTAGTTAGGAAATAACAATAGCGTCATTTATTAATTAGGTCTAAAACAGCATAATTGTAATATTAATATAATTACTATACATTACACCTAAATACTCGGTTTCCGCGAAATCTGCCCGTTGGCCGAACAAATTATATCTTTTAAATTGTTAATTAGGATGTATTTGATAAATGATAATTATAAGATTAAGATCGCATCGTTTAAATAGCCTTGGTAGCCAATCAAAATTAGGGTAATTAGGATTATTTATTTCATAGGTTTCTATACATGACAATTATGGAGGCACCACCGAGATAGGCACTTTATTCCTTGAATAAATAGTGATTACCTATCCTTATTAACTTGATTATTAACCTTTAATTACCAATTACTAACACAAAATAGTGTTTTAAGTCTGATATTTGTATAAAATTGTAATTTCTCATGAAGAATTGAAATCATACTTGAGAGATACTTTAAGATAAAACCTTAGCGCTATAATGAACGATCAATAATGACAGAACTGAAGCATATATTATTTAAAAGCAACGACGATAATGCCATTCCCTGGTTAAGACGCTTTGAGGCAATATGTATTTCCAACGATTGGAATACTGATAAAAAGAAAATCTCAAAATTTATCGGATATTTAGATGATATAGCATTAAATTGGCTTAATAGCAAAAATTATGATATAAATGTTGAAACATGGGTTATAATAAAAAACGATTTTCTTAAAATTTTCAATAAATTGTCAGACAATTCTCAAATTTTAGAAACACTACGAAACACTACCTTTCAAAGCGGACAAAATATTATTGAATATGCATTAAAGGTTAAGGGACTTTGCACTCAAATGAATACCAATATGCCTTTTGAAATGTTATTTGCATATTTAATTGAGGGATTACCTAAAAAATATAAATTATTTTTACAAATATCACGTCCTACGAACTTTGATGATTTGATGTTACTATTGAAACAGATTGATAAAGAGATACCTCTGACAAATAAGACTTTTCAACAATTTAATATAACAGATAAAAACATCATACCTAATACCCAATTAATATATTCAAACCCAAGCGATTACATTCGTTTCACCCAAAATAATGATTACCGGCGTCGGCGTTGTTATAAATGCCGAAAACGAGGCCATTTAGCCAAAGATTGTCCAACAATTAAAGTTATACAAACTTAATATTATGAGATAAATAAGTTTTAAATGAACCAGAATACAATTATTTTTATATGATTTTATCATTTAATTATAATTAATAATTTTGTTTAAAATGTTAAAAAATAAATGAGGAAAGTATACTTGCCGTGTGTCGGAAATAAGCATTATAATATGTGTTATTATAAGCTAAATATTAATTGTGTGTCAATTAACAAGTAATTACAATTTAGAATAGGAAAATAATATACTTGCTGTTTGTCGGTAATAAGCATTATAGTATGTGTTATTATATGCTAAAATATTAATTGTGTGTCAATTAACAAGTAAACACATTATAACATAGGAGAATAAAATACTTGCCTTGTGTCGGTAATAAAAATTATTGTATGTGTTATTATAAGTTTAAATATTAATTGTCTGTCAATTAACAATACTACGAGAAAATATATGTTAATAATAAGCAATCTAAGGGCACGAGATAACAATAATAATAATTATTAGGATAATTACTAATCGTCGTTAATCAATAGGATATGTAAAACACAATCATATGATTTAGTGAAAATTCTAAATGAATTTTACAAACAAAATTAATAAGCATAAAACTTAATGCTTCAGTTAAATTAATGTATGAAATCTACATAAATAATTTAGTTCCGATTAAAATAATTACATTTTGAAGTATATCATTACACAAGTAATGTGTAGTGAAAAATCGATAAAAGTGTGGCTATAAAAAGTATCATATCATAATGAGTCATAACAGTGACTAATGCTCTTAATAAACAAGTGATATCAAAATACAAGCTCTAGAAGTACTAATAGCGCTGGCAAAAATCAATCACTACAAAACAGAAACATTAAAAATTATTCTTTCAACAATGAATATAAACTAAAATATTATTCAATTAATTATAAAATACAACAAAAAAAATTTCAAAGATAGCATTAATTTATTAATATTAGTTTTAAACGGTACATCACAGACACATCACGTTAACTTAATTATAAAAATTACATCAAATAGAATTACATTAACACAAAAATGTTAGTTTTAACATGTATTTTACATTAACAGACACTATTAGCACTCAAAACTTTTAATAGGAACAACATAAATAATAATATATAATATTACCGTCATTTCATTTTAAACAATTTAATTATCAAGAAATTATTTTATTGTAAATAATAATTATACAAAAAATAATTATACAAAAAATACTCAAAAATATATACCAAATCATACACATTTCCTGCACCTTTTAAAATACATTATAAATTACGATATCATTGTAAATAATTATCTAAAACAACATTACATTAAACTGATTATTTAAAATATATAAAGTTTTAATACACATACAATAAAATTAATATAAAACAAATGATCTAAATTTAATTATCAAAATTTGAATTAGTCATTGAGATAAATAATACTTTCCTATACCCAAAAATTAACAATTACATAATTATTCAACCAAATAGCTAAACTACTTTACTTAATTTACAAAACATGATGAATTTTGCCAAAAAACCCAAAGCGTTAATATTTAATATACATAATTAATTATAAAAGCAAAAAATATTACAAATATGTTAGTATTCTTAAAATCATAAAAATAATTGCATTGTTAAAATAAATATTTGAGCAAAAATGTAAACCCCTGCACGCGAAAGTAAACACAGTTCATAAATACATACGATGATGTAATTAAATACAAGCTATAAAAATATATACAAGCGATAATATATCATACAAACTTTGCTCTCAAAGCAATGCATTAGAATAATGGCGATTGTTTAACTACAGTAACAATTATTGTGATGTCGGAGCCTTTAACAGAGCATTAGTGCTATGGTAACCAGCACATAAATTCATAAATAAATCAAATATTTTCTAGTGAAGATAATAAATGCTTATTTGTTAGAAAATTCCATAACAATACTATAAGTAATATATTAAGGCATTGCAGTTTAAAAATTTAATTTATAATTATCAAAAAGTTTCTAAATGTGAAGTGAGCTATAAATGCTTAACAATTATCATCTAATCAAACTAAATTATATTATTGAAAATTATAAGCCACATTATCTACTTATAATAAACTATAAGAAAATATTAATAATTATAAAACTATAACAACTTTAAAATTAAAAATAATTATAAATATTAATTCACATCACAATCAAACACTGATTTATTGTGCTAATTGAAATAACCAAAATCTGTTTCAATTTGGTTTTTAAACATTATATTAATAATTGTGTGTTAGTGATTACAAACAATTGTTTTAAGTGATCAAACATTAATTCCACAAACAATTATTATAAGTGATGAGTAAACTAGTAGCAACTAATATTGAGTTTTATAAGAAATGTATGATTAGGCTCATAAAATTTCTATCTACAAAGCCATCAATGAAGAAATAAAAAACAAAATAATGAATTAAAATTTGAAATACATTCTCTCAAAAAAATAATAATAAGTTATTGATTCGTGAAGAAACCCTACAATAAATATTAAATGATTTTTACAACCAAAGTGATAAACCGTAAAAATCAATATTGAATTACTTATATTTGTGAACAAGGCGATCTTCGAACTGCCTGAAATGCGGCTCAAAATTAAGTTAATGCCTAAATGTGTATATTATAATGCATATATTGTGCTCATCTTTATAAATCATAGATTTGATTATATACAAATAATATTTCGATTATTTATAAAGCATTACGAATAACCACTTTAATGTACAATTGTGAAATGTTAATGTGTTATGTATTAGAAGTTGTGAAAAGCCATAACATTTTTTTAAAAAACGTGAACAATTCTATCGAAATCAAAATATAATTTTTAACCTAATAATCTGATAATCATGTGCACAAACAAAAATTAGAAAAAATTACTATAAAAGTGTAAACATAGTGTGCCTAAAACTTTGGGTTAATACATAATTGAAAACACTAAAATATTGTGTTCAACTGCAAATAACATAATTGTGACAATAGTTTACTAATAACTTGTGAAAATGGCAAAAAATAATACGCCAAGTGCAGACATTGTGCGACCGTTTTCCGTAAACATCCAAGCAGAAGCCGTTGTAGACAGCGATCTATTTTCAACTGAAGAATTGCGTTACTACTTAAAGACAGAAATAAAAACATTTGGGAGGAAAACATTAACAGCAAAAATTTACAACTATCTGTGGAAGCAGTCGATACTAAACTCAATCAACAGACCACCTATGATGGCCCGATTCCCGGATGTAGTGGCAAACAAAGTTCTACCGATTCATCGAAAGAATCTGAATCAAAATGTCTATGCATTTAAACATCATCAATTAACCCTAATATTGTGAGTTATACTAATTTTGTTTGTTATTTTCACATATAAAACACACTTTATGTAACTTATATAACTTGTAGTGTTAGCTTACACTTTGTGTTTCAATGTCAACGAAGTTTAGAAATTTATATTAAATAATCACTAATCCAATAGTTGTTAAACATAATTTAACAGATAGTACTTGATGTGAGAGGGGTTTTTTACAGAGAATATAATTAGTATTTAATGTTTTCCCCTCATAAAAAACCATAAAAAATTACATAGTTTTGGAAAAATACAAAAATATTTAAATAATTATTTATAATTGTAAGCATAAATTGTAAAAGTATAGATTTACGAATGTAAGACACGCATCCGTTCGGGTCGAACGAATTATAAGTCGGGGGTAATGTCAGCTAATAAATACCTTGTAGAATATTCTATTTTAAATACGGCTAATTAATACAGTTTTAGACCTAATGTGCTTTTATGTTATACCGAATGACTTGTGCTGTATTTTTGCGCGACTCTCATTGACTGTACGGCAGTATGCAATGCATTCGCCGGGAGTTAAGTCCTGTGCCTAACCGACTGAAACACCGTCAGTCGCCTGAACACTTGATATCAAATAAATACATACGGGAAGTGGTGTCCCGATTCCATACAAAACACATTATAACTTAACAGTTATTACATTACAGAGAATTGACTCTATATAGTAATATAGAGTCAGATTCTGTTATACAGTCATAAGACAAGAACCACACCCTATGAATCATCAATGATGAGTCATCAGTGCTCACAGAATCTGCGCTAACTATTAACACTCTTAACGCAAGTCTTGAAACATAGCACTAACCAATCTTAGAATTAAGGTACATTAAAACATGATGTCAGTCGCAGTAACATTTAAAGGGGTATAAAAGATGCTGTTTTGGAGCTCTCGGAGACGGGCTTTTTAGTCTTAACGCTCTCCTCGAGCTGGCCTTTACTTAGGCTTATTTAGTTCACGTCAGTTAGTTATAACTTGTATTATTTTAGACTTAGAGTTAGAGATTACCATCAAATTACTTGTGTGTTAGCAGTAATCTGATAAACACATTGTGCGAGTCTTACATTCATTGTAAATCTACACTTCATTTCATCCATCATAATGTAAGCTTATGAATATTCCTTATATTTAATAAATGTCTTTTAAACTTATAATTAGTATTATTATTATTGCGATATATTGCTATATTATATGTGAGCCCAGAGTGGCCACATATTAAGTCGGGGGTTACCGATTATATTTAATTCATTGGTACGAATGCTATGATCAGACCAACTAAAGGGTTGAAGTGTTTAGTCAAATAGCTAAACACATAATCAATAATAAGTATTAATGTTGTTTGTTTTGTATTGTGATGTCTTGTCTTGTCATGTACTTTAATTATAATTGATGTTATGGCCTACGAAGGTTTGACCATATTGAATGACCAACACGTTTAATGTTTGATGTTAAAAACTAGGTCTTACGGTTGCCCTGTATAATTAACCGTTAGTGGGAAAGTCGCAGCACCACTATTGGATAGCTGACGCTTTATTCCTTATGTTCCCTAATCCTAATATTTCTCTATTTAATTATATTAGTATTTATTACCGAACTATAGCGTAATTACTCGCATAGTTCCTAATGTCATTAACAAACCTAATCTTATTCCTAATTCTGGTATTGAGTTCTCTTAAACTCAAGAATAAATAGTTTAAGGCGAAGCCTTAAACTACAAGAGAGTGTTATAGCATAAAGTCTGATCAAACCGAGCAGAAGATACCCGAGAGAACACGACCCGAACTGTTGGACAGTCGCGGGCATACAGCTAAGTCAATTGTGTTAACCCCTGACAACCGAATTGCTAATAATAGCTAAAAGCTATTGCGCCATAGAGTGAATACCATGAAGCGGGTACATTCCCGCGACCCGCTGGCCACCGGCGCTTTGCCATTGCGGTAGGCCAGTCTGGCCATGTTTTGACTTTGCATTAGAAAGGTTGATTGGTAATTGCAGGGTTGTATTAGGTTAATATAAACAGAACTAACAACGGGATTCTGTATTGAAGCCTATGGTAATAGATTGTTATGTAAATACCCGATTTGCGGGAAATCTAAGTCTTTAACACGGGTCAAAAACTACTTTAAATCATTCATTATATTGTATTTAATAATTTAATCGCCATTAGATTAAAATATCGTAGTGGCGTATCCTTAATTTTTAACCAAATTATAGGATACCATTTCCCATAGACTTTTCATACATTAGTATATAAATAACCGATTTGCGGGAAATCTAACTAGCGGGCCCTAAAATTAAAGTGACTAAATTTGATCCCTATAATGTGTTTAACATGTTGAAATGGTTTTAATCAGGAAATAACAATAGCGTCATTTATTAATTAGGTCTAAAAAGCATAATTGTAATATTAATATAATTACTATACATTACACCTAAATACTCAGTTTCCGCGAAATCTGCGGTTGGCCAAACAAATTATATCTTTTAAATTGTTAATTAGGATGTATTTGATAAATGATAATTATAAGATTAAGATCGCATCGTTTAAATAGCCTTGGTAGCCAATCAAAATTAGGGTAATTAGGATTATTTATTTCATAGGTTTCTATACATGACAATATAATACCTTTTACAATATAATTAATAGAAAGCCATATTTGATTTACTCAATACACATATGTTTATTAATGGCGTTAATTGCATAAATATAATAATCTATTTTTAATTATAGTCAAATTGATTTGTGCATTAAAAATGAAAGTCACCATGGCGCTTATGTTGTTGGCTATTGTCATGATTTCAGGTATTTTATATATTATAACATAACTTAT
>CAJPIZ010004397.1:0-10310 GCA_905368565.1 Medioppia subpectinata
CAATGTTTGCCTCAAACACACAAAACTTCTTATTGCATAAAACTTACTCAATATAATGAAGTTCTTATACTGTATTGTATTGTACAATAAGTCCATTGAGTTCATATACGTAACAATAGGGTAAACAATCGCCTCTTATAGCAAATTATTTTAAACTTTGAAAACATTTAAAGAAAAAACGATTATTATAGAGGTTTGAGAGTTGAATCAAGTCGATAACAATTAGACAACCATTCAATTGAGACATGTATTGCAAATTTTGAGTCCAAGATATTGCTGCTGTTGTTGTTGTGAACAATATGTGATAAAACATTAGGATATAAATCTAATCAAATACCGGTACATTGTTTTATATCATTTAATTGTTTTCAAATTCTAACAATTGGAAATAAAAATGACAAAAATTTGCCTGAAATTGGAAAACAAAAAATTAATTTGAAATATGTATCAGTCGTTCACTTCCTTCTAAATATCATTGAAAACAAATACTTAAATTAAATCCTAAATAGACTTATAATGAGATTTTATTATAATTTTACATTTACATAAATTTTATTAAATACTGTATTATATATAAAATAATAATAGGAATACAATGTTTGCCTCAAACACACAAAACTTCTTATTGCATAAAACTTACTCAATATAATGAAGTTCTTATACTGTATTGTATTGTACAATAAGTCCATTGAGTTCATATACGTAACAATAGGGTAAACACTCGCCTCTTATAGCAAATTATTTTAAACTTTGAAAACATTTAAAGAAAAAAACGATTATTATAGAGGTTTGAGAGTTAAATCAAGTCGATAACAATTAGACAACCATTCAATTGAGACATGTATTGCAAATTTTGAGTCCAAGATATTGCTGTTGTTGTTGTGAACAATATGTGATAAAACATTTGGATATAAATCTAATCAAATACCGGTACATTGTTTTATTTCATTTAATTGTTTTCTAATTCTAACAATTGGAAATAAAAATGATAAAAATTTGCCTGAAATCGGAAAACAAAAAATTAATTTGAAATATTGTATCAATCGTTCACTTCCTCCTAAATATCATTGAAAACAAATACTTAAATTAAATCCTAAATAGACTTATAATGAGATTTTATTATAATTTTACATTTACATAAATTTTATTAAATACTGTATTATATATAAAATAATAATAGGAATAAGAATTTACTGTCGAAGTATTTTTGTCTAAAAGCATTCATTTTTCATGATTTGTTTGGTCGGAAAGATTTGGTAAACTTTCCAAAATATTCATTCTTTACGGTTAAGTCTTTCTTTAAAAATATTTATAAAACATTAATTAATTCTTGAATTTTATGACAGATAATGGAATAAATTACAAGTAGTTTTGTTAAAAAACAAATGGTTTTATATATAATTATTTTAAAATAAAAGTTTTAACAAATCAATTTATGTAAATGTCAACACAATAGAAGACAATTAACTAATTACTGGAAATTTGATTAAATTTACAAAAAAAACTTAAAACTATAAGAAATTATTTATAATTATATCTCGAAAAAAGATAGGAATAGAATTTGTGTATTAATTAATTAAATTAATTTTGTTTCTAAATATAAGAAACACATGAATAGTGTTGGTGTCCATCGAGAATATGAGTGCATATCCTTTTGAATTGTCACAAATGTGTTGTCGGATAACACAAAACCAATTCATCAGTTTTCACAATCAGGCCATTGTTTTCTTCGATTAGTGATATTTTACACAACAAATGCAATGATTGGCGTATTTGTTGATTAGAGTACTTGTCATACATTGGTCTCACTGTCCGTGAACTGCAGGCATTGATAGTATAGCGTCGTCTTCTTCGTCGTCATCCTAAATAACAATACGTTTTGTTTTAATTGCATTCATTTGCTGTCACTTTAAATCAAATTATTCATACCTTAAAACCGAAACAATTGGCCAAATCCTTCTGTTTCTGCAACTGATCCCTTAAATGCTTGGTATCGTCGGTAACAATAGGCGGCGGAGGAATGGAAGTGGACTGTGATATGATAGCAGAAGCCGTGGAAGTGCTCGGAGCGGATGATAGTCTAATATTGGGTTTAGGCATATAGTCTGGGTCTTCAATTATGCATATTTTACAATTCACACGAATTTGAGACAAATATAACAATGTTTGGGAAATTTTATGTTCGTTTTTGTGCAAAAGTTGTGAATAACTAAAACATTTCATTCATTTCCTCGTAATTTTGTTTTTGTTTCAAATAAAATATTTTAGAAATTTGTAAATAACTTATGAATAGAAAACTTTGCGAAACATTATAAGAATTTAATGAAAATAACTAAACAAAAAACGAATGAAAATTGAAATTCAATGCAATTACTTATTAAACAATAAATAAGAGATTTAAAGTTATGTTTGCATTAAAATTAATAGTTTTAAAAACTAAATGACCGACAGATTTATATAACGAGGACGATGTGGAGCGGATCCAATCAAACGACTGGTACGTCAAGAGATTTTTATTGGCGCGAAGACGTAATGTTGACGAGGCTTTCGAGATGTTGAGGAATACAATGAGATGGAGACAAGAGTTTGGTTTACCGACAATGATTGACACAGACTTTCCGATTGAGTTCTACAAAGTCGGCGGACTTTTCCCATACGAACGCGATTTGAGCGGAAATGTTGTCATTTATTTGCGAATACGAATGCATCGGAAAATAGTCGAAATGTCGGAACCGATAAAGAAGTTTCTGATGCATATCGTGAACAAAACGGACAAACAGGTGGACGGAAACGGAATGGTTATAGTGTTTGACTGTTCGGGTGCCGGCTATTCCAATATGGACATGGATTTTCTCACATTTCTCATAACAGCCGGCAATTCGTATTTCCCGGTCGGACTCAAGTATATTCTTGTGTACGAACTCTCGTGGCTTTTGAACGCATTCCGACGGATAGCGATGTCTATAATACCGCAAACGTTTTTACCATTGATTAAGTTCGCCGACAAGAATGATATCACAAATTACATATCGATAGAGAATTTGCCCGACTTTATGGGCGGGACGTGTCAACGCAATTATAGACATACGCCCAACGGCTGCACCACTGTCTCAGAGTTGGCCATTAAAAACGGATACAATAAGGAAGACGTCGACCGCATTCTTCCCATCTTTGAGCCACTTCTCGCAGAAGCAGACAAAGCCATGGCTGAGAACCACTATTTGGATACTAATGACGGCAACATTGAAGAGATTCCCATTGAAAGTGATATATTGGATGAGACGTCTGAAACTGCAATCAATGAAAACTTAGTTCCTATTAATAAAACAAACTTAAAGCCAAATATATTGGGATTATTTCCCAACGATTTAATGCATTTCACACACGAAACTCATTCCCAAACATATCAGTCAAATATTCTGCTCCAGAATTTGTCCGAAACTGCGATCGCATACAAAATCCAATCAAATAAACCAAACAATTACAGCGTTTCGCCGCCATTGGGAATATTGATGGCCGGCGCGAGTCTTCGCTGTAATATTCGACTCATTGCTGACAAAAGGCATGAAATTCAAGACAAGTTCCTCATTCTTGTGCTTCCCATTAATGATCACAAACTGAATGCCAATCAATTCGCTCGACTCTGGAAAGACAATAAGGAGAGTATTATTTCACACAAATTATTAACAAATATAAGCGAGAAAAACAACAATTTAGGCAATGATGGGGTCAAAGGGGACCACGATTTGAAAGCGGAGTTGATTTGTTTGCGAGAATCTTATAAGCAATTGGAAAGGAGCCAAAGAAGACTGTGTCTCCTCCTCTGTGTGGCACTGATAGGGATATGTGTGGTGTTATGTTTGGTCATATATAGCCATTCCGATCCGCAATTCTTGAGTCTTCATTTGCAAACACTACGTAAGTCTGCGCCCAAACTCTTCATTGGCAGCGATCGTAACGCCAAGAACTAAGCATTACTTTATTTGTTTAGACAATAATTAATTTGTATAAATATTAGTAATTCTCATATTATTGTAATCTAAAGATTATTCTTTGTTTTATTTGTATTTTTGCAATACAAGGAATACAAATGTTATAATATATAATTGTTTGTAAATATCATACAATTTATAGCACAAAACACTAGATAAATCTTTTTATGTTTGTTAGCCATTAGAACATAGATAATTTTACCAAAAACTGGGTCCACATCTGCGTTAACAATACGCTCTCTGTTTGCCTTAAACTACAGGAAACTGTTGAGACTCTTATAGCGATAGATATCTGATATGACTTAAGAATATCTATTACTTGAGAATATGTTTTTTTAATGAAGAAAAAAGATTTTGTGCATTAATTTTTCGTTAATATCTGGTCCAAAGTTAAATCAATATATCGTTGGAATTGTTTTAAATATCTATAATTTTATACGAATTATAAAAAAATATATTTTTGAATCTAATATATTTATACATTAAACTGTTTTTTATTTTTAGAAAACTTTTTATGTAAAATTTGTATCAAAATAAAGTTATTATTTGACGAATTGAATGAATTTAAATGAAGCAAACTATAGGAAAATGGAGTAAATGTTGAAATATATAACACATCCGAAGAGATGGTCTTTTAAAGTAACTTCAAATGAATATCATTTGTCGAGTTTCTATATACTGTATTCAAGGTTAGGTAGGTTTGGCTCTTACAGATGTAGTCATCTATTTATATCCGCAAAACTCACCCAAAGTTAGTCATTCCCCACAAACAGAGTCTTCAATTACTTGTGGAACAGTTACGCAACGGTTAGACACTCCTTATTAAGCAATGAAAACATTGCAAAAGTTTGTTGGCTTTCAAGTGAATGAGAAGAGAGAATGAGAAGAGAGAGTGAGAAGAGACAAGAGAGGGAAATAAAGAGCAATACTCGGTCTCTAATTAGGAAATATTGGTTTTAATTAATATAATCGCTGTTATCATTACAGGTATCGATGAAATACAAAAACAATTACAGCAATCATACAATCAAATAGAGAGACAGAATCAGTTGAGTTGAATGCATAGACAGATCTTTTGAAATATAATAATAATTTTTTAAAGTTTTTCTTTTACTGTCAAAACATAAATGCAATTAAAATGGTGTTACAATTTGTCGGTACATTTAATTATATCATTTGATGACAATTAAAGTAAATATATTGATATAATAGTATTTAAAATGATAGATATTTTTATAGTTATTATCAGAGAGATTGTCATTAAGTATCTTAAAAGCATTTGCGGTGGACAATAGCGGGTCCGGCCTCGTCGTACTCCTGCTTCGAGATCCACATCTGTTGGAAAGTGGACAGAGAGGCGAGGATTGAACCTCCGATCCAGACTGAGTACTTGCGTTCGGGCGGTGCGATGATCTTGATCTTAATGGTGGCCGGGGCTAAGGCAGTGATCTCCTTCTGCATACGATCGGCAATACCAGGGTACATCGTGGTGCCACCAGACATGACAGTGTTGGCGAACAGGTCCTTACGGATATCGATGTCGCACTTCATGATCGAGTTGTATGTGGTCTCATGGATACCGCACGCCTCCATTCCCAAGAACGAGGGCTGGAACAGGGCTTCGGGAGCGCGGAAACGCTCGCCACCAATGGTGATGACCTGTCCGTCGGGCAATTCGTATGACTTTTCAAGACTGGAAGAGGTGGCGGCGGTCGCCATTTCGTTCTCAAAGTCGAGGGCAACGTAGCAGAGCTTCTCCTTAATGTCGCGCACGATCTCCCGCTCAGCGGTTGTCACGAAAGAGTAACCTCTTTCGGTGAGGATCTTCATCAGGTAATCGGTGAGATCCCGTCCGGCCATATCCAGACGCAGGATCGCGTGCGGCAGTGCGTAACCCTCATAGATGGGTACGGTATGTGACACACCATCTCCGGAGTCCAATACAATACCAGTGGTACGACCGGAAGCGTACAGCGAGAGTACGGCTTGGATGGCGACGTAAACGGCAGGGCTGTTGAAGGTCTCAAACATGATTTGAGTCATCTTTTCTCTGTTAGCTTTGGGGTTAAGGGGGGCTTCGGTGAGGAGGACTGGGCTCTCTTCGGGTGCGATACGGAGTTCGTTGTAGAAGGTGTGGTGCCAGATCTTCTCCATGTCATCCCAATTGGTGACAATACCATGCTCAATCGGGTACTTCAGGGTGAGGATACCTCTCTTGGACTGGGCCTCGTCGCCCACATACGAGTCTTTGTTACCCATTCCAACCATTACTCCCTGATGTCTCGGTCGGCCAACGATGGACGGGAAGACGGCTCGGGGCGCGTCGTCGCCGGCGAACCCGGCTTTACACATACCGGACCCGTTGTCCACCACTAAAGCGGTCACTTCATCGTCACACATATTGATTTGCTTTGGGGTTTAACTAAACTGTTAAGAAGTTAATGGTATGAAAAGGGCTAACACTGTTCTGAACGTCTCTGAGACACCGACACTGAGAACGATAGAAACACAACTGACTTTTAGATCCACGAGAGCTCCCGATTTTGGTCTCTCTTAACATATATTCCAAACACTCCAACAGTACTGATTGTGTGCGCCGGAGTCGACCATCCACTCCAACATTACTATTACCAAAAATGTCAATGAAAAGCACTGCTAGTTATTTAAGGATCAAAGGGTGTTCTCCGGATTCCTCCCCAATAGAGACACACTTTTAAAGCCATCGCTATTGGAATACAAGGAATGCATTACTCTATTCCTCAAACTTATGCCTCTATTTGTCCATCCATTCAATCCATCAAAAGGTCATTATCTCTGCTCTCAAAGCGTTCATATTTTTAACATTTATTCCTATTATTAACACAATTGCATATCAATTCTCAAACACAGAATCCAATTCTCTTTTTCCCAATTTTTAACCATATTTAACTATTCTTGGGTTTATATTATTATTCTGTATATTAAGCTTAGTTAGCTTAACTTAAACTAAACTAAAAGTTTTCAAGCAATTAATTCTCTAAAAAATGCATAAATAACTTATCATTTTGTTTTGTATTATGCATTTCTATTAAATCTTGTATTGTGTTTATTAAGAAATGCAATCTTAAAATAAATAAAAATTCAATGATATAGATATGCAATGAGACATAAAAATTGGGACCAAATATAAAGAATGTGTGGAAAACAAGATGAGAGGCCATAAGAACCTAATTAAGAAAAGGCAGAATTCTTGTCGCGTCTGACGTACGAGTGCTCTGACTCTCACTTTTAGTTATGAGTCTATGAGTAGTCGACGAAAATTCATTCATTCTATTCGTGTGTAAAGCCATACATCCCTCACATCCCATACATCGCATCACATCAGTCCCCATCCCATGCCTTAAATGGGTCTCAAAGCAAATATAGAGCTCTCTCTCTCTCTCTCTCTCTCTCTCTCTCTCTCTCTCGTACTCTCATTGAAAACTGTTTACTAAACCAGTGCTGAACAAACAATTAGTTCTTCTCTCGAATGGCTCGTCTTCTTAGGCAAAGAGTCGTGTCTTAACTCAAAATGGTTTCAATTTATTTAACAAATATTAAGTTCGCCTTTAATGCTACCATTCCTTACACTCACTGACAAAATGCCAAAACTATTATCTTTACGATAAATACATATATTCATCAATTAATTCAAAAGTTCGTTAACTTTTTCTCATATCAACTCATTTATCGATTTTTTTTGTATAAATAATCAGTTTTTATTATTTTAAAAAATACGGAATTGATTTCAACAATCATCGAGAAATACAGTACAATATAAAAATGATTATAAAAGTGCTTAAATGCAGTCAAAACCAAAGGCTAGTGATTGTGGTAGCAGGGATGCCGTGCGGGTCTACCAGTCCGGGACACCAAATCGTTTAATGATCTTCTGCTGATCGGTTAACTCTATTTTGATCTTTTTTCTCATGTAAAATATAGGACAATCACAGCTATAGGAACAACAAACACATTATACTATTGATAGAAATGGCAACACTATTAATGGGTATGAATGTGAGAATGCGGGCCAAACCTGGTGCAGATCACTTCCTCCATAAGACTTCCCTGACATCTCTGGCATTGTGTCCACAACTTATTAAACTTGATTTGCATGTCATTCAGTTTTTGTATCTCAATCTGATAGAGTTGGTCCTCATTGTCCACACAGTAGTCACAAGTGGCCAAACCTAACCAAACATACATTTTAAGTATTCATATGACAGCCGTTTTTTGGTGTCACTTACTGTCGTCTTTGAGGGGTGTTTTGCATTTAATACAAGTCTCACGTTTGCTGGTGAACCGGGAGAGTGCGCCCACCTTTGAAGTGACCACAGTCTTAGTGCGGGTGTGATCTCCGCCTAAAACAATTCATAATTGGTATCAAATCTATTGTTTTCGGTTATGTATAGAAAACTTACGCAAAAGAACGGATTCGGTCTTCTCCTTGAAAATAGGCTCAAATATTCTGATCAATGGTTTCGACAATTGATTCTCGAGATAGTATTGAGTGTCAATCGGAATACTGTTCTCCAATACATAGAGCGGATCCTCTGACTTCTGGTAAGCGGGCGTCCCTTTGGCCGCAGCGATGATCACAAACGGCACTCTATCGCCGAGTTTGGGAGCGGATCCGGCGTCGCGTTTGGCCATCCGTGAGGCGAGTTCCACGTGCGCCTGTTTGCTCGCGTAGTCGCCATCAGTTTTGGTCAACTCTTTGGTGATAATTAGGTTTGAAATGTCGACGCGATTGCAGAGTAAGTCAGAAATGGTTTGTTTGGCGAACTCGACCGCAGCGTTAGGGTTGCGATCGATGAGAATCTTCTGAAGACATTGAGTGATCATATTTGCGACTAATGGACAGTTGTCTCGACGAACGGTTTCGATGCCTTTGCAGTCCATTTTGTCGTGTTTATCGGGTTTAGTCCAATACAGACCGGCGTATCGTTTCTTATTGATGAGTAGATACGGGTAATACACTTTCTCGAACTCCAGTTTCACGGGATTCACAAACTTCTTCGTGATCTCAATGGCCGCCTGTTGTCCTAATTTCATGGCTTCGGCCACTGTTTCGACGCCGAAGTTAACCATAACTGAATCGGTGTCGCCGTATATAACCTGAGCGTCTTTGGGGTAACCTTTGGCCACAGTATACATCTCTTCGACACAATTTTTGGTCATATCGATCATCATTCGGCCGAAAGCGGTCACACTCTGCGAAATGTCAAGACAGGGAAGTTTGCCGACCTGTGCGCCGGTGAACCCATACACTGAATTGGCACTGATTTTCAGCGCCAATTGTCTTCCGTCCAACACTTTGCGTTTCAACGGATCCGTCTCTTTCTTCAGGTCTTCTTTAGCCTTCTTTCGGGCCGACAGTAAGTCCTCTAAGATCTCAGGCAAAAGACCTTTCCTTACGTCTGCTTTCACGAAATAACTTCCGGCCGGAGTTCGGATGTATTGACTTTCATTCAATTCGTTCAGTTTCTTGGGGTTAAGGAGTGATGTGTAGCACAGGTTGTGAGCCATCATAATAGAGGGGTATAGAGAGGCGAAGTCGAGGGTTGCGATGGGAACGCCGTAATAGCCTCTGACGGGTTCGATGACGAGAGCGCCGGTAAAGTCGTCGCCCTGATCTGGCTTTAGGGTCGGCATCAGAAGGTCCTGTTCTAACGCTTTGCGCAGTAACTGTGATATGACTTTAATTTGTTGACCTCTGGCCAGAAGGTAAGAGAGCGGAACTCCGGTCACTCTCGCCATTTCCATGTAGTTTATAATACACATCAATTTGTCCATCAGTTTCAATGGAAGCAAAGCGTCTTTCAGACAGTAAACGGCCAGACGTTTGCGCGTCTCTCGGGTGCCGTTCTGGAGATCAGTGATAATGGAGTGGTGAACGTCTTCTTTCTGTTCCTGAAGGAAGTGATAACTCACGGCATTCAGTGTATAAGACCTGAGCTTATAGTCGCGCAACAGGACTAAGAGGAGGTCGAACTGAACCCTTCCCTCAATGTTAATCACTTTGTTCTCTCGTTTTCCCATTTGTTTTGACTGAAGGATCACTTTTCGCACTTTTGTCTGGCATTTCTTGATGCGTCCCAAAAAGGCGAATGTATTACACTTGATATATTTGGCTCTATCGATAAGATAACCCAAATCAAAGTTCTGTATGTTATAGCCGGTCATGAGGTCGGGATCGCATTCGCGGACAAAGTCTGCCCACGCGTTCAGCAGCTTCTTCTCGTCGTCAAAACTCTTCACTTCGTGGCCGACAATCGGCGCGCAATCTTTTAACGTGAA
>CAJPIZ010004398.1:0-10309 GCA_905368565.1 Medioppia subpectinata
AAACCATTTCCATCACATTGTCGACCATTGATGTGGCAAAGAGTGAACCCAAATGTGTTTTTCCTAAATCAAAATATTTGCTAATTTTTAATGAATCCATTTGTTGTGTGGCATTCATGTGAAGCGCCATCTGATCGGTGGTTGCATTGTATGCAATGGCAAACAGATATGGGTCTTGAAATGCGAGCACAGTTTGGTTGGGCAACAGTGCCATAGAATCTGGTGATGACTTTTGCGTACATTTACTGTTTGGAAATTAATAATTTTTAAAATACACATTGAATTAATTGAAGTTATTATTTGATTACTTATGTATAAATGAATCCACATTTTGACAAACATTTAACTGAATTCCGCATACAATCAGTAAAAATGCTTTGAATATTAATTGCATTTTAAGTTTTGTACAGATTTGTTGTTATAATGTAATAAATTTTAAATACTATGTCAATTGAAGAGAATTTCTTTTTGTTTGAATATAATTTTAAATATATTTATTAAATACGTTATGAAAAATTAGATAAAGTACAACAATAGATGCTATGTCTGTCTGTAAACAATACACAATCAATCAATGGTTATAATTGTGAGCCAACAAACATCAATCATTAAACAATTTATAACACATTATAACGATAAATACATTTAAGAATTTGCATTTGTATTATAATCAGAGCATTGCATTATAGGTGTTTATAAGACCCCAAATAGTCACTATAATAGTTATGAAAAACACCTCAAATAGTTACTTAAATAGTTAGTTATAAAATGATAAAATAAACCTAAAATTCATTTTATAATGTTATAACTGGTTAGTTTTAATGTTTATTACACTAAATCTAGTATCTATTCAGTTAATTTACTTAAATTTAACTAATTTAACAAAGAATTAATGTTGTGCTCTGCAATATCTCCTCAGATCATCTTTAAAATTATTACACTTTTGGTAATTTCAATGTTTTGAGTATAAAACACAAAACCAAAACTCGTGTTATTTCTCTTTCTTTACATTTTACATTTATTTCCATCGATAAAATTTCCTTTTGTTTCGATTTTATTTCAAATATTCCTGTTTTTCGCTAAAATTCACTCAATTTTACGAAATAGTTAGAATAGTTACTAACGTCTTAAATAGTTAAATATAGTTAAAATAAACTTTCGTTAAACTGACCCCCAATACATGATCGGTTCACATCCCGAGTCTGGGGCTAATACTATTAACCGCTAAAAATAGTTACTATAGTTAAATGCAATTCCCTGTTTATTATTTATTCTCAAAATTATAATTATTAAAATCATAGTAATTCTGTGAACTATAACTCATTATAATTATCATTAACAATCACTCCTTAGCATTAATTTCTATAATATTTTTAAACCAATTTTTAAAATTTTGTTAAATTAGTTATTTTTTTAATAAACTGTAAATAGAAAATACGTGTATCCCTATGGTTACCAAATAAATATTTTTAAGCTTTTATAATTTATCTATCATACCATATTCTTTTTCAAAAACAATCTATGTTAACCACAATTATTATTATATATTATGAATCTTTACATTAGATTTATATTATATTTTTAATAGTATTTCTATTAATTATTGAAAAAAGGTAATTCACACAATGAATGGCTGATCACATTAATGTAATGCTATAAACAATAGACGTGCGACAACAAGCCGAGTTTGACAATAGATTAAACATCTGGTAACAATCCTGCACATTTTTATACCAATATCAATAGAGTTGGCCATTTCCACCAAAGATATTGCCCCCCTCAGCTAAATTGATAAAATCAATACAAATTTAATTATATAAAGATTTAATAAACAATATAAAGTTTGTTTATTGTCATAGAGCGGATTTGTACGGACGTTCGTACGAAAATAGTGTTATGCATTAATTAAATATGGGTAGAGAAATATACTGTAGGATTAAAACACATAAATTATTGCTGTTATATAAATACAATATAAATATAATTGTTTATTTAATTCATGAAATAAGTTTTATTAAATCTTTAACTTATATCCGCATTAGTTTTGTCAAATAAGTTTTACCATAAGTACAGTTGTAGATCTGTACTATATTAAAAACGTATGTTCACTAAATTAATATATTATTACTTTAATTATATAGCTATTAAATACAACTTTATTACAATCTAAAAAGTTTAGACAAGGTGTGGTAAAAAGTACTTGCATAAAATCATCTCTAACTTATTTCTATCAAACCACCATCATGGATAATCGTTGCGTAAACTTCTCAAACATAACTGATCTAAACCAACCATCTGGATCTAATTGCACTGTCAGAGTTGCTGTTACAAAATTATCCGTATGTTATAAATTATATTTAATTTATTACAATATTAATAATTTTGAATTTATAGAGACACGGATTAAATAATAATCTATATATAATTTGCGATCAAATGTTGCTTATTACTGAGATTTTACATATAAATATGAAATGCGGGTAATTATATATTTATTAATAAATAACAATGATAAAATAAGATAATCAATCTTTTATACATTATAATATACATATAGTGTACAATTCATACCCATTAACACAACCCATTCGTATAACAAACCAACCAATGAAACTTTTATCGGAGCTCTGGCATCTTTACATTATGATGTAAAATTTAACCTTTTTAATTTATTTTATTTTAATTTATTTCATTTAATTGGTATACAGAAAGCTGATTTTATTGGTGGCTCATATATTTATTCAATAAAGAGATCTGTTAGTAGCGAGCTCATTTATCCGAGTTTAGTATCCAACTTGTTAACTATATTATCTAGTGACATTTGCCAATACGGACAGTTGACCTTGCTTAATTCATTTAACATTTATATATGGGCCACAATATTAATTATTTTTATTATTAGCTCAATTATTACAATTATGTTATCAGTCACTAAACATTTTAATCAATTAAATCAAAGTATTGAATTATACAATGTTGTAATATGCATTGTATTAGATCATGTATTAGCAATAGTTGGGCGAGGTATGGTAAATATATTAAATATTACTATAAATAATAACAGGTATTTTTATTTCAGCTAGGATAAGCAAATATTTTAATAATACAAGTTTGGCAACAGTCGTGTTTACCCTATGGTTTACAAACTGTTTATTTTGGGACCAATTATTTGTCAATGAATTTCTATCTAATTTATCAAATGTACCGAAACGCTCAATAACTAGCATTCAGGATATCGTTGACGCCCGGGATATACAGGTTTATGTAAATAGATTTAGTTTTGTTTACAATGAATGGTTGAAGGTAATATTAATTTTATTTTGTCTTATTTACAAACATAACAATAAATAATTTTTATTGGATAATAGATTAAACAACCAGGATTAAACTATAAGTTTATATCTGCTCATATTATGCACTCGAATAAACATAATATAATAAAACATGTAATCACTGGAAAAGCCATATTTATATTATCGGAAAGATATGTTAATTATATCGTTAACTGCTGGCCATCTCTACCTTTAAGACAGAGCAGCGATAACTCAATGCTACAAATCGGTGGGGTTTTAGTGAACAAACGGCTTGACTATAGGATTAAGCAATTATTTAGACAAAAGTAAAATAATATATTATTAAAACTTAATTAACTCTAAATTATATTAATCTTATTTGTATATTACTTTATAGGTTTATAATAATGGCTGAAATGGGATTATTATTACCAATAAGGAAATTTAAAAAATTTTATAATGCAATTGAAATGACTGTAAAATTAAATAACAGTAGTAATGATAATAATGTGAATGAATGGATGGACACAACAAATACGTCAACATTTCAAACATTAAAACTCATTGATATTCACGTGTTTTTCTATGCGTTGGTCTCGGCTTTAATCATAGCATTCATTGCATTATTGTGTGAATTATCGCATCATTTATTGTTTTTAATTATAATTAATATTTATTTTGAGAAACATTAAATAATTTTGCAAATAGAAGTTAAATATATCTTATAAATTATTTTTTACGACAACAAATGTTTTGCCAATTTTTTCATGCAATTTTCAATTTTGTTGTGAAAATAATAAAAATGTATACAAATTAAATAAACGTTAATTTAGCATAAAAATAAATCAATACAAGTCAATACAATTTTTTATATTTTTATTCAATCATGATATCTAAAGGATACTTTACTTTACTTTACTTTATTAAATCGATAAAAAGTTAATCTACATATTATAACAAACAATGGATTTTTTTATTATATGATAAATAAAATTAGATTAATAACTAATATTGACTTCAACAACCATTTTGACTAAATTCTACTATATTTACTGCTTTTGCTATAATGACTAGGGTTGCTCACGGTGGGTAAAAAAAGTGGGGGAAAGCAAAATTAAGGAAGGTTAAGATACACTATATATTTTGTTATTTTAAATTAGTATTAAAAGTTAAATTTTATTAACATTATTAAATTATTGAACAACAATTAACGCAAGACAATGCTTCAAGGTTGTATTAAAGTACAGTTTTGCTCCAATGTAATGTAAATTAATGTTTTGACATTATATTCTACATTAGAATATTATATTAAAAATATAAATATAAATGATCATCATATTTTTTAAATTTTATATGAAATTTTATATGAGTGATACAAAAAAGAATAAAAAGTATTCATAAATGGCTTGTTTAAGAAATTGTTATTAAATTGTAGTGAAAATTTAAAAATGCTGTTAAATTAAATAATGTCATTTTAAAAAATTTTAATTAGTATTTTAGCTTCATTTTTATATTTCACCAAGTAAGATTTAAATTTTTTGCATAAAATTTAACATACAAGTTACATATCACCCATGTTAAAATGTGACCACTTTTATCGGAAAAATTTTGTCAGAAAAGTCAAATATTTTATTTTATGGATAATTATATCATATTATATATTAATGAAAAGGTATACATGAGAGGAATAGAATTCCGAACGAATTTTTCAATTTGAACATAATTGAAAAAAGTTACATTAAAAATAAGAAATTTAGTAGCAGTTCTGCACGTTTGATATGATGAATAACGTAATTGTTGTACATCATTTAGGTTTATTTTAACTATGCTTACAATGATCATTAATTTAACAAAACAAAAATATTATTAATTTTTTGCAGTGCAATTTTTGGCATTTTACCCATTAACAAAAAACAAACTATTATTTCTAATAAATAATTACAAATATTAAAATGCATCAAAGGTTGCGTCCAATAAAAATAACTCTAAACATTATTTGTATTTAAAGTTTTGTTTAATAGTTTAAAGGTTATATGTGAGATTAAAGCATATTTGTGTTTTAAACTATGTATATTAACCATTAAGTTATAATTCAAAAACGACCATGGTCGGTCTGTGAGCAACGCCAATAATGACAGTTGTTGATATGAATTTTTGGAAGTTAAACGATAATTTCTAATGAATCATTAACATGATTAGTTATTTATAAGTGAATTTTATATAGTATTTTAAAGTAAATTTGTCAGTGCATGCAATATAGGTATTCAATGATTCATGGGAAATTATCGTTTAACTTCCAAAAATTCATATGTACTGAACTAAAATTGTATGTAAAGCCTTTACTATCAATAAATACATTATTACTTCTATTATATAAATATTAAATATAACTCGTTTCAAACTTAAATTGTGACAAGTTTAGACAAATTAGCGTTTGGTGAAAAGTACTTTGTATCCTACATACTAAGGACTATCCATCTCATTACTATTAAACCACCATCATGGATTTAATGCGTTGCGTACGATTCTCAAATTTAACAAATCTAAATCAACCATCTGGGTCTAATTGCACTGTACGAGTTACTGTTGCAAAATTATTTGTATGCTATAGAATAATTACTCTATTTATTTTATTACAATATTAATAATTATAAATTTGCAGACGCACGGACGTAATAATAATTTGTATATTATTTGCGACATAATGTTAGCTATTATTGAGATATTACATAAATATATTAAATGCGGGTAATTAAATATTTGTAATAAATAAATATTCTAAAATTAGATAATCAATATACAATTATATAGGATACAATTCATACCCACTAACGAAAATAATTTGTATGACAAGTCAATTAATAAAACTTTAATTGGAGCTCTGACAGCGTTATATCATAATGTAACAATTAACCTTTTAACTTTATTTTAATAAATTCAATTTATTTATTTTTTTTGTACAGAAAGCTGATTTTACAGGTGCCTTATATATTTATTCAATAAATAGATTTGTTAGTAGCGAGCTCATTTATCCGAGTTTAATATCCAACTTGTTAACTATATTATCAAGTGACATTTGCCAATACGGACAGTTGTCCTTGCTTAATTCATTCAACGTTAATATATGGACTACAATATTAATATTAACCTTTTAACTTTATTTTAATAAATTCAATTTATTTATTTATTTTTGTACAGAAAGCTGATTTTACAGGTGCCTTATATATTTATTCAATAAATAAATTTGTTACATCGCTCGAGTAAATAGGCTCAAATTATAGGTTGAACAATTGATATAATAGTTCACTGTAAACGGTTATGCCTGTCAACAGGAACGAATTAAGTAAGTTGCAATTATATACCTGATGTTATAATTATATTTTTATTATTAGCTCTATTATAACAATTATGTTATCAGTCGGTAAACATTTTAATGAATTAAGTCAAAGTAGTAAATTATACAATGTTGTAATATGCATTGTACTAGATCATGTATTAGCAATAGTTGGACAAGGTCTGTTAAATCTATTTAATATTACAATAAATAATAGCAGATATGAAAGCTTGGCTGCCATCGAGCTCTTAGTGATTCATAAATACATGCAATGTATACTTGAATTATGAATATTTAAAGTAATGATTAACAGTATAAATATACTAAACACATGTAAAACATAACATAATGCATATAATGAATTAAGTCAAAGTAGTAAATTATACAATGTTGTAATATGCATTGTACTAGATCATGTATTAGCAATAGTTGGACAAGGTCTGTTAAATCTATTTAATATTACAATAAATAATAGCAGATATTTTTATTTCAGCTAGGATAAGCAAATATTTAAGTGATACAACTTTGGCAACAATCGTGTTTAGCCTATGGTTTACAAACTGTTTATTTTGGGACCAATTATTTGTCAATGAATTTCTATCCAATTTAGCGAATATACCGAAACGTTCAATAAATAGCATTCAGGACATTGTTGACGCCCGGGATATACAAGTCTATGTGAATAGCTTAAGTTTTGGTTACAATGAATGATTGAAGGTAATATTAAATTTTGTCTTACTCATAAACACTACAATGAATAATTTCTAATGGTTAATAGATTAAACAACCAGGATTAAACTATAAGTTTATATCCGCTGATATTATCTACTTAAATAAAAATAATATCCTAAAACGTGTAATCACTGGAAAAGTTGTATTTATATTATCGGAAGGACAGGTTAATAGCGTTGTTAAACTCTATCCATCACTACCTTTAAGAGAGAGCAGCGATAACTCAATTCTAGCAATCGGTGGGCTATTAGTGAACAAACGGCTCGACTATAGGATTAAGCAAATATTTAGACAAAAGTAAAATAATATATTTTTAAAACTTAATTGTCTCTAAATAATATTAATTTTATTTGTATATTATTTTATAGGTATGTTATAATGGCCGAGATGGGTTTATTACTAGTAATAAGAAAATTCAAAATAAATTATAATGCACTTTAAATAGCTGTAAAATTAAATAAACGTAATAATGATAATAATGTGAATGAATGGATGGATACAACAAATACGTCAACATTTCAAACATTAAAACTCATTGATATTCACGTGTTTTTCTATGCGTTGGTCTCGGCTTTAATCATAGCATTCATTACACTATTGTGTGAATTATCACATCATTTTTATTTTTAATTATACTTAAAATGTATTATATTTTGAAAGCCATAAGTTGGTCAATAACTAATTCGTAGTCCAAAATCATTCTTCATTGATTTTTAGGTGAAATACAAAGTGCAAATGGGAGACTAATCTCCCAGTTTAAGCTTCTAGGGTTAAAATATAATTGCATTAGTAAATTGACATTTTAATGTAATGATAATTTAACAATAATATAATTGACATATATTTTCATTACGTATTTGGGAATATATTGTTGACTGCCGACTTTTGGATTGTATTTTTTAAATGATAATAATAATATATTAATAAAAATTGGTAGTATATTAGTAAACAGATTACTTGATAATTGTATTAAAAAACTATTTAATATAAGATTATTTTTATTTTTAATAGATTTTTACAAATTATATTCAAGAAACATATCAAATAAATAGGTTGTTTTAATGAATTGTTACAAAATTATGTTAATGTAATATCGATTAAATATTAATATTTTATAATACTATGTAAAACTAAAACTTTTAATATGCAAATTAATATCCAATTTTCAAATATTTCAATATATTTAAAAAAATCATCAATAATATTAAATAATATCAACTAAAATTAATAAATTTAGATATAGTATAATATAGTGGAGTTTTCAAGTTTATATCATGTACGATCATTGTGTACGATTGACCAACATGAGTGGCCTAAGTCACCCAAATGGGAATAATTGTAATATACGTATTGGTATCATAAAATATTTTGTATGTTATGTTTATTTATTTTATATCAATACTTATAAATGTAATGTAATTATAGGTGCGTAAAATTAATGAGAATTTATTTGTCATTTGTGAATATTATACCCTTATTATCAATATATTATACAAATATATGAAATGCAGGTAATTATATATTTGATGGATAATTATACATTTATTTAATCTAGATAAATTTATATAGTGTACAATTAATATACTCTCAACAAACCAATTCATTTAGTGAATTAAACAATGGGACCTGGGACGGAATTCTAGCAGAGATATATCATGATGTTTTAATTGATTTTTTAGATTTAAATGTAATTTAATTGTTTAATATGAATGGAAATTTTTATGTAGAAAGCTGATTTTGTTGGAGGCAACTATATCTATTCGAGTGCTAGGTCATCTTTTACCGAACTTATTTATCCAAGTTTAGTGTCAAACTTGGTAACTATTTTATCGAGTGACATACGACAATACGGCCAGTTTACCTTGCTAAATTCATTTCACATTTATACATGGATTGCAATATTCATGGTATTTATTATTAGCTCAATAATAATAATTGTTTTATCAGTCAAACAATTAAAGCAAAATGTAATTAATATTGCTTTTAGTATTATACTAGATCATGTTTTAGCTATGGTAGGAAAATGTAAGTAAAGATTACATATTACTACATATATATTTAATTAAAACACTAAATGAATTAAACTAAACTAACATATCATATGCCGATTTTAGCAAGGATAAGTAAATATTTAAGGAACAAAACACTGGCATCTATTATATTTAGCCTATGGTTCACAAACTGTTTATTTTGGGACCAATTATTTGTTAATGAATTTCTATCCAATTTAGCAAATATACCGAAACGTTCAATAAATAGTATTCAAGATATTGTTAAAGCCAAGGATATAAAGGTTTATGTAAACAAGTTTAATTTTGGTTACAATGAATATTTGAAGGTACAGTATAATATAAATAATATATTCTATTCAATTTATATGTTGAATTATTAAGTGTAATTTATATTGTTTAATAGATTGAACAACCAAGACTTAATTATAAATTTATACATGATCATATAGCAAAATTTAATAGATATAAAATGTTAAAACATATAATTGCCGGTAAAGCGGTATTTATTTCATCAGACAAAAGTGTTAATCGCTATTTAATACGATACCCATCTCTGCGATTACGCAAATCAAGTGATAACTCTATGCTATCAATCGGTGGGGTATTAGTGAACAAACGGCTCGACAAACGGATTAAACAACTATTTAGGCAAAAGTATTATAATTATGTTTATAATTTGTTAATATACAATTTTTAATTAAATTGTATATTTTATAGGTTTGTAATAATGGCTGAAACGGGATTATTATTACGAGTAAAGAAACCTCAAATTCATAATGTAATTAAAAAGATTGTAAAGTTATTTCATAATAATAGTAGTAATGATAATAATGTAAATGAATGGATGGACACAACAAATACGTCAACATTTCAAACATTAAAACTCATTGATATTCACGTGTTTTTCTATGCGTTGGTCTCGGCTTTAATCATAGCAT
>CAJPIZ010004399.1:0-10309 GCA_905368565.1 Medioppia subpectinata
CTCTCTCTCTCTCTCTCTCTCTCACTCTCTTTCTTTCTTTCTTTCTTTCTTTCTTTCTTTCTTTCTTTCTCGCAATAGAAAAACCATTAGAAATATAGTATAAAAACATTAAATAAAAAATACTTACTGGTAATCAAAACGCTTTTGAATTGACATTTTTATTCAATTAAACAGTTTAATAAATAATTAGGAAAATAATACAAATAATTATTAAAAACTATTCACATAATACAAGCGCTGCATAAAAGACAAATCGTTTAAAAAATCACACAAAAAACATTCAAAACTAAGTCTACAAATAAAAAACAGTGTTTAAAATCAATCAAATAAAATAACTAAAAACAATATTTGAAACTTTTCTTCGAGAAAATAACTACAAAAATACAAAACAACGGCAAAAAAGTGTTGAAGAGTGCGAAGAAATCGGCGGTTTTTTAGGAGCAACTGATGGCTTGTGGTTTGAGTTTCTCTCTCTGACTCTCACTCTTACTTCTGTTCAGTGCTATTGATCTCCTGTTGGTATCGTTTGGTTATATACTCAGCACCTCTGCTAAAGTGCTGAAGAATGCCATACAAGGACTGCAAGTGTTGCATAAACACTGACATCAATTGGTTGGCCCTGTCCTCGAAAGAGACGGGCTCTCCATCTAATGAAATGGACAAACTCGACAAACTGGTCAATGAGGCGAACGCGTCGTCTGACTGTTGCCGATCCCATCGATAACCACCGCTATTACTGCTATGATTACTACAATTATTACAATTACTATTATTATTGTTGTTGTTATTATTATGATTGCCATTAAGAAACCAATCCTCGCCGCCACCGGTCAGGCCGTTGAACAGGTCGTCCTTAACGTTGTTAAGCATCGTATAGTACTGGAAGAGATCGGTTTTGGGCGCCATATCCAACTCCATGGTCTCCGTGAGATCCGTTTCGCTGATCTGAATGTCCCTCAACTTCGACGGTATGAGAACCGCTTCGTTCATCGTTTTGATGCTTTCGGCGAACTTTGCGATCGCTTTATTCGTATAACTGATGGGCTCTTTAGTGGACGACCGGCGCCGCGATCTCTCCTCACCGATGGCGTAGATGTCGTCCACTTCCAGTTGATTGCCTGAAGTGTTTGGCATTTTCTCTTTGATCACCACTTTATGGACCAGTTTATGGCTTAGAGATAATGAAGTGTTGCGAATACGAGATGTGATGACAAATTTTCAATTGATATGATTTCGCACACAAAATGGTTATTAAAATATTTAATACTTGTCTACAGAACGAAAAAAAGTTATAAATTAATGCACAGAATATAAGAAATGTTTTGAGAAACTATTGAACAATAAATGGATTTTCGTCGACAAAAAGTAGGCAACAAATCATAAATTATATGCTTTTAATAAATGCCAAGAGTTTAGTAAAACTGAATAAAAATTCATAAAAATAAAACATTTAAAATATCTATGATTTTCGTAATGACGTTAAACGCAAGCGACTAAAAAAAGGTGAATTTTTTCGCGTTTAAAATTATTTATAATATAGTTTTCCTTTTGTTGCTAAACAATGAAACCATTTAAATACGTTAATACATGTATTAATAGTATTGCATTTGGATTTGATTATTATTTACAACAAATGAACATATTTTTTATAAACAACTTTTTAAAGTGAGAAAGTAATGAATTTATTTCCACTATTACCACAAAAAAGTGATGTTATTTTAGTGACGAAAATCTCAAGAATTGACTGATAATTACATCACAAGGTCTCTATCAAATGCTGTCAAAAATCTGATCTCTCTCTCTCTCTCTCTCTCTCTCTCTCTCTCTCTCTCTTCTATAAGGAATAGTTATCTCTTTAAAAAACGCTTTTGTTGTTTCAAAAACCGGTTGAAAACTATTTAAAGATTCACAAAACATAAAGATTGTTAGCAATCGATAGTAAATTCACTGCCGATTTATCAACGACTCGTTTGGCATATAATTAGCGATTCTTTGAACTCTTTCTCTTCTGATCTATTAATTGGTGTTTTCTTTTTGTTTGTTCACTTAAAATATGCTCATAATTGACATCAATTTATTGGTTTATATCTCTGGCACTATTCGGTACAGAATTTGCAATAGTTTTGACAAAAAACAGGTTCAAAGTCAAGGGAAACAACTTTTTTCTCGCTCTCTCCGACACTGTGTTTGCCTGTAATTAACGAAAACTTTCTCAATATTTCTCAAAGCGATGCTCTTTCCCCTTATTTTATGTTTTTCCCGAAATTATTTTTTGTTTTCAAATTTTGTTTACTATTCAATAGGAATCGTGAGTTTAATGTCTTGTATTGATATTCTGTACGACAAAATGTTGACAACAAAGATATCGGGTGTTTATCTATGGGGGACAAAAGTAATTCGCCTCCCATTTCAAAACCCCTTGGTCGATTTTAATGAAATAAAGTTTACTTTATAAAGCAAATGTGGGAAAATTATTTTGTAAAGTTATACGGTAAAGATAACGTAGTATGGCAAGATTTTTAACATGATTTTAAAGGAATGCGTTTTTCAATATTTTAAAGTTATAAACTTCTAAGTTAACAAATTGTAATGTTGTTTATGACTGGACAATGTTTAATGTTGATCTTTTTACTAAATTGTCAAGTAGTGGTTGACAGGGGTGATGTAAAAGCCCAAGTGTTTTACTTCAATTCACAGACAATCGCTGAACTCAAAAATTCAATTGTGGATTTCATTAAAGCATAGCAAACAATAGGATTGAACGTGCAATTGCTAATTTCCCGAAACGGCTTCATCATATGGTCACCAAGGGTGGTGGCCATTTTGAATCTATTATACATTAATTTCCCATATTTCATCTTTAAAATAAACTTTATTTCATTAAAATCGACCAAGGGGTTTTGAAATGGGAGGCGAATTAGTTTTGTCCCCCATAGAAAAACACTCTGTAATTATGTTTTAAATTTTAAGATTTGCACCAAAGGTCTGACTTTTAAACTTATAAATATCCAATTTTAATAAATGAAAGTAATTTTGAATTGCAATTCATTGCCATTAGATTGTATCGGATCTGTAAATTGAAGGATAAAATGTCACATTTATTTTGAATATATATTTATTTTTTTTTATTTTTTATTTAAAAAGGAAATTAAAAAACTTTCCACAAAATATTTGTTCACAAAACTACCACAGAAGTAGTGATTATATGATTAGTATAATGCTATTGATTGGTTGTAAACAATAATTAGTATCAATAAAAATAATCGTAATATTCTTGCAATTATGGGGTCAATGAAAACACTTTTATTTGGTATATGCTTTTAAATTGTATTTCAGTTTTATTTTTAGATTTTGTTGTTTTGTTAATAATTATAAAATAAAAATATTTCATAACTTAATACACAAATTAAATGATATATGAAGTTAGTTTATGATTAACAACTTTATTATTGTACATTAATTGCATGTTTAGCTATAGTTTGTATGGTTTTTGATATAAAAAAGTAAACACAAAAATACTATATTTCATAAGCATTTGGGAAAAACCTTGTTTAGTGATAAATAAAATACATGATAATAAATGATAAGTAAATCTGTATTTGAGTTGTGCTATGGATTTGAATTGAAATAAAAAGTTTTATAATAACTGTGAAATTACACAATACATTTGATGCATACAAATTGTGCCATAACTGGCGTTTAATCATGGCAATTTTAATACGGTTATAAACATTTAATTACTTTAAAACACTTTTATAATCATCAGTAAAGTTAAGACAAGTATCGTATGATGTATTGACTTACAAATACATGATAATAAAATAAAAATATGTTTTTATAACAAATAATGTTATTTCTATACATTTACAAAATATAATTAAGTTATTATTATTTGTATTGTCGGCCTTCAATTAAATTTAAGATTTTGTATTTATTCTTACATAACTTAATATTTGTTTAATCATATGATATAAAACATTAATATTTTGAAAATACTAGCAAATTATTATTTGTTTGGGACTAAACTCTGGTTAGTGAAGAGCTTAATGTCATTTACAATTTTATAATTCATTCACATAATAAAGATTTGTTTGTTTTAGTGTTATGTAATATTTGTGTCTTTGTCTCAGCTATTGTTTGTTAAAATACATAATTATTCAAAACTAATTTCAAATAATAACAATCAGTTGTATTGACAATACAATGAATCTGTGTTTATCAGCACAACATTTAATGTTTAATTAAATTTTAGTTTAGAAATAATGTCCTTTATGTGAAGAACATGGTTAAATCAGGAATATATTAAGTAATTTGATTTAAATCATATAATATTACTCTTGATTATTAATATAGTGAATTAATTAGTATGATCAAATTAAAATTCACAAATTCCTAAATCTACTAAACATGTCATTTCATTTTAAAGTTAGTTTTCTGGAAAATTTTTAATGTAATTATTTGTAAAATTCTTGTTGGAGTGAACAGGAGTTTTAAGATTTTAATATAAACGTTAAGTTATTTATTGAACATGTTTATTGGTAATGTTTTTAGTGCATTGAGTAGAGTCTGGTGTAAATTAAAACTTATAAAAAGTGTACTTATTTGTAAAAATAATAAACATGCTGTTAGATTTAAAGTAAAGATTACATTATAATGATAAACTTGAATAAATCAATTTTTGAAAAATTATTCTAATAAATTAACCAATCGACATTTAAGATAAATTTATGAAAAACGCTTTGCCAGTTATTAATTGACAATTATAAACCCTTCACTATTTATACGTTTAGTGCATTAAAGTAATTTTTGATTCAAGCAAAAGTACATAATTAATAATAAGCATTAGATATGTATTGATATTTATTTAATTAATTCTTTCATTAAAAATCAATTAGATTTTTCAATAACTAATAATTACCTGAAATGCTGTTAAGGTTTAATTTGGTGGAAAATTGCCAAATAATTACATAAATTATTAAATATGTCTTTCATATAAAACTTAAGTGAATGAACAAAATATATTATAATAATTACTGATAAGATTTAAGCCAAACCAATACACTGTCAATACTAATCACTGCTATATTTAATATTTTAGAGTACTATTTGAGATAAATATTAATCTGATCTAAACGGTAGTCTCTTTTGTCAAATGTCTGTCTCTATGAACATAACCAGTAATATATGCGAAAATGTTTGAACCAAATGTTACAAATCATCGTATTTTCAGTGACTATAATATGTTCATTGAGTGATAGTTGTGTTAATTAATTATTTAATTTTAAAAATCTAATTTTTTTTGCTAAAATTCTTTTTATTTTATTTCTAGAAAATTCTATTTTATCAGAATATAATTTATACCACATTTCATACAATTTTTAATAACCGTAAACAACAGTCTGGGTGTCTGGCAATGTGTGCGACAATTATTAATATGGTTCGTTATATGATAAGTAGAGTAAAGGTAATACACAATCACTACATTAAATAACAAATTTAGACCATATTTAGTTTATTACTCAAGACGCCCACATTTGCCTGATAATTTACTATTGAAAGTAACGTTTCCTTCATTCGCTCAATTAATATACACGTAGTTTAAACTGAAGTAAAGAAACGGCACTAAAAACGGTACACCAGAAAAAAATTGTTATCCAATATGATAATCTACCCGTACATTACCAAGATTCCCATATTATATAACAGCGGTTGAATAATACTGTGCTGATTGGTAGTTGAAGGCAATAGTAATTATAGTTATATTCAACGCTTGTTATTTTGCACTAAATTTTAGTGCAAAATCCAATACAAGTTACCGGTATTTGCAGATTATTAATGGGAGGGGCCGTTAGGTTTTAGTGCAGTTATCACGGTATAAGACATACGGTATAAATAGTGGTGACCAACGGATCCCTTTGTCATTCGTTCAACAATTCCTGTTTAGTTTCATTTCAATTAAACTCATCATAACTTTTTCGGAAGTTTTACTTTAAGTTATTTCACACACATTTCTGATCAAAAATGACTGTTGACTTATACGTAATGCCATTGAGCGGGCCGTGTCGGTCGGTGTTGATGCTGATTAAGCAGTTGGGAATTACCGTGAATGTGAAACACGTCGATCTCATGGCTGGCGAGCAAATGAAACCCGAATATCTCAAGGTATATATTAAAATAATAAATATTGTCAATTAATACATGTAAAACTAACTGATCATATTGTGTGCGATTAGATCAATCCGACTCATACCGTGCCCTCACTGGTTGACAACGGATTTAATCTGTGGGAAAGTCGAGCCATTTTGCAATACTTGGCGGCGAAGGCCAACAGCACTCTCTATCCGGCAGATCTGAAGAAGCGAGCGGTCGTCGACCGAACCCTCAACTTTGATATGTCTCTCTCGACGTCTGTTGGGGGTGCGATCGTGAGTTTTAAATTGGATTTCATTATATCATTCATATATTAATAACAATTGTGTTCACTCTTTCAGACAATGAAGGTATTCCGCGGCGTAGAGCCGACCGAAGCCCAGATCACAAGCTTTAAGAACAATCTGAAAACATTGGACTCATTGATCGGCACCAATAAGTACGCGGCCGGCGCTGACCTCACAATCGCCGACCTCTCACTGTTGGCCACTTTGTCCTATTTGGTGGTCAATGACTTCAAAGACCTGAATGATGTGCCGAATGTGAAGAAATACTACGAAAGACTGTCCAAAGAGTTGCCGTATTATAATGAGATCAACGGAGGCATTGGCGAGGCTTTTAAGAAGTTCGCCGCAATGAAGAAGTAATGATATTTCACAGAATTTATTCACCGATTCTGTAAATTCTGGCTTAAATTACATAATATATTGTTTAAATTACATGAGAATGTAATCCGAAAAATATTTTATCTCAATAAAACTTCCAATAATTTACATTTCGAAAAATACTGTTTACTAATTGAAATATTGATGACAATTGTGTCAAAGACTTGTGAAAATAAAACATTGTTTGAGAATTGAGTAAAACATCAAATGTTTGAATTCTGTTCAAATTTTGTACTTGAAAATTGCACTAATAATCCCCTTAAATTTTCACTCAACGCTAGGGTGACCATAACGTTTTAATAGGTTTTGTCCTTTTTATTTATTACTAAAATGATTTACTTCTAACTAATTATATATGCAATTATTATTGAACAGCTCATACAATAATCATTTGTACAGTTAAGGCATGGAAAACTTGTTCGTTATTTATGTCCAATTAAATCATATCTTATTGTATCAATTACACAATATTTATATTCAATTAATACAAATCTTATTAATTTTTTGTGTCCTTTTTTGTCCTTTTTAATGACTATTTTTTACAATTGTCCTTTTTAAGGACATTTTTGGTGGTAACCCTACTCAACGCCTTCTTTGAATAAATTTGTGAACACTACAGCATTTTCCTCATAGAAACAAAACAGATAATTTAACAAGGTCATTTGATTATGATTGCAAAGTAGTTATAAATTGGGGGACATTTGCACAAAATGTCATAGAATATATTGAAATTACAAATTACTCGCTCAAATCTCATACATAATGGCCATCGATCTGTATTACATGACACTGAGTCCGCCCTCGCGTGCGGTCCTTATGGTAGCAAAACATCTCAATATTGCCGTTAATGTGAAGCACTTGGATCTCGGAAATGGTGAACACCTGACCCCTGAGTTTGCAAAGGTATACATAGATTAACCTTAAATTCAAATTAGTTTTAATAACAATTGATTTGTATTCAGATAAATCCACTCCAGAAAGTGCCCGCAATTGTAGACCAGGGGTTCCCGGTTTGGGAGAGTCGGGCTATAATGCAATACCTGTGCAACAAATACGCGCCCAATAGTGCTCTCTATCCGACAGACCTGAAGAAGAGGGCGATTGTGGACCGACTTCTCTATTATGACACAACTTTTTATCAGTCTCTTCGGGAAGCGTTGGTAAGACAGTGACCAATAGAGGGAATGTTTGCAAATTTTACATTAATTTAATTGTCAATTTAATTGTCTATCAGTTGTTAAAAGTGATTAGACGTATAGATCCGACAGAATTTCAAGTGAAGAACTATTACAAGAATCTAAAACTGATGGACAGTTTGATCGGTGATAAGAAGTATCTATCGGGTGATGAGTTGACAATCGCCGACATCTCAACTCTGGCCACGTGTACTGTATTGTCGATTAATGACTACAAAGATATCAACGATTTGCCAAACCTGAAGGCATGGCTCGAGAGGTTGCAGAAAGAGTTACTATATTATGAAGAAGTGAATGGAGACGTACCAAAAGGCTTCAAGAAATTTCAAACTGAAACTTTTTATGTACACAACAAACAATAAACCATATATTATTAAAATTGAATTTAACTACATTTACCACTGTTATGAATGAAAATGTATTTTTAATGTTTATAAAAGTATTGATAATTGTGTGAAACGTTTGAAAGTAGCGCTTAATTCAGTAAAAATAGAGTCAAACGCCGTCTTTGGGTAATGTTTAGAAAAGTACTGAAACTTTAGGACTTTTCTCATAGAAATAGTAAACAGATAACAATAACCAAGGTCATCGCTATATTGTTGTCAACTAACTATAAATTGAGATAATTTTTATAAAATATATTCATTGCAAATTGATTGCCAAAATCCAACCCAAATAATGGCCATTGAGTTGTATTTCGCGACTATGAGTCCGCCCTCGCGAGCGGTCCTAATGTTAGCAAAACATCTCAATATTGCGGTTAACGTCAAAAACCTGGATCTCGGAAAAGGCGAGCATTTGACCCCTCAATACGCAAAGGTATGGCCACATAAGTGACCATTGGTTACAATTATATGTCTATAAATATATGTTTATTGAAAATATTAATGTAATTGATGATGATTTTTGAATGCAGATAAACCCGACCAAACAGGTGCCTTCAATTGTGGACCAGGGGTTCGCCCTCTGGGAGAGTCGGGCTATAATGCAATACCTGTGCAACAAATACTCTCCCAATAGTCCTCTCTATCCGACAGACCTGAAGAAGAGGGCGATTGTGGACCGACTTCTCTATTACGACACCTTTTACTACAAATACATTACTGAAGCGCTCGTAATGCAACCCATTATGGGTTACCCATCCATACAATGCTTTAATAATATTTGTTTTATAGTTACAAAAACTGCTCAGAGATATAGAGCCGACAGAGTTTCAGCTCCAGAACTATCGCCAGAATCTAAAACTGATGGACACTTTGATCGGCGATAAGAAGTATCTATCGGGCGATGAGTTGACAATCGCCGACATCTCGACTCTGGCGTCGACTACTTTATTAGCGATCAATGACTACAAAGATATGAATGATTTGCCAAATCTGAAGACGTGGTACTCGAGGCTGCAGAAGGAGTTACCGTATTATGAAGAAGTGAATGGACACATACCTAAGATGTGGAAGAAGTTTATTGCATTTAAAGAGTCTCAAAAGAAATGAACATTTTATACACATTATTTGCATTAATGCCAATCAATGATACTTGTATTTTAATATTTGATTAAGGTGATAATATTTTGTAGCAATATATAATGAATTTATATGAAATTAAAAATAGTTTTAAATTTATAGATTGCAGTGAAATGTATTTCATATTATTTCCAATAATTCTAAAAATTGAAATTATTATTAATAATATAATATTATTTATACTAGATAATTTAGAAATGATAGGATAATAAATATTTTTAATATAACAAATTAAGCATATCTTTAATTACAATTGTGCGTGAATTTTTAGATTAGATTCATGTACTGAACGTATACTGTATTATTGGTAGGGTTGTGACACTCGGTAAATTACCATTTTACCGTGGTAATTTACGGTAATTTACATGTAAATTACCAAGTTTTCTGAATCTTACATGTAAATTACAACATACAAACACGTGACTTGTCAAAATATAAAGAACTTTTGGTATTAGTAATGTCCAAAATGCCAATAATTGAATAATTTAAAAAAAACTTTAATTTTGAAAATTAATTATTACTAGATTTATCATTAAAATTGATATAACTGAGAGACAATAATGACTTTATTAATAATAAATAACGATAAAAATTGTTTTTATTTATTATTTTAGCTTCAAAAATTATATAAATTCCGAACTTAAATGTAATTCTTATAGTAATTCTGTAGATTTTAATTATATTACAAGTGATAACTATCGTAATTAAGTATATAATTAATATTCCATAAAGAACTGAACCTTAATTCAATTTATTTGTGGAAAATTACCAATTT
>CAJPIZ010004400.1:0-10309 GCA_905368565.1 Medioppia subpectinata
AGTCTTTGATATTAATATCAATATTTATAGTGAATGTAATAAAAATACTTTCTATTTATTTAATTAATAAAAATAAAACAAACAAAAACTAAATGTAAACTATATCTCAAAACACCTACAAAACTATATTCATTAAAACGAGTCAAATCGACATTGAAATAATAAACTGTTTAAATTTACATTAAATCTCTATTCACTCAATCATTTTGAATACATTAATCCAAATAAGGACTGATTTAACTATAAATGATATTATTAATCAATAAATTAATAAATTGACAAAACGTTTAAATGTATTCAAATTCAAATTAAAAACTACAAGATTTGGCAATCATTTGGCGAATGCTTTTATTAAATCGTTATCGTTATGAATATACAACTTAAATATTCTGTTAATCATAACAATGTAAATAATATTATCAGCGATTACTGTTAATATTCGCTTATTCATCGACTATATTAATAATTCAATATATTTATAGACAAAATCACTACAATTATAAATACAATATTTTATGTCAAAATATCATACCTTATTGTCGACCAAATTAGTGCTTAAAATTTCCATTAATTATATAATAAAATAGAAACACTAAATGACGGCTAAATGTGGGAAACAAGTGCCAAAAGATTACAATGAATTACTGGCAATGGATTGCAATGTATTGACAGTCAGTGATGATAAGGATCGGGATAATTGATAATTGATATGAAAGGCACTATTGATATGATTAAACATTGGGTTCGACAAGAGTACGAACGCCACGCTAAACATGATATGCAGCCACTGCTGGCATCAGGTTATGCATCCATTCAATGATTGCATTATACAGACACTCACTTCAGACAACACTTTAATTCTTTGGCAAGAATTTTATAAATATTTGCAAACTTTTGCAAAACTGGTATAAAATGTAATGTAAAACAACACAAACCACTTCGCTATCCCTTTAAAGTTAACACATATGCCTCGGGCTAACCCAACACCACTGCTATTTTATTAAACTATCATTTCATACATACATTACACAGATATACACTATATTTCATGTATTGTGTATGAAATGCTATTTTTTATAATCAAAACATAACTTTCAAAAATATATTTAAATAAATAACTCATATATTTTCCATTTCTCTACTTTCTGTACAACTGATTACGAAATTAAAATAAAATTTTAATTAATATTTAATAACTTTTTTCTGGTGATTGAATTAAAGGCACGGATGGAGTGAATGGACTCTAATGTGAGAAAAATTGATTTAACGGATGATAAAAGTGTGAGAAGACTGAGTACTAGTGCTGTGGACTCGACTTGACGTCAAATTTGAGACTTTTGTGGTAAGTATGGGGTCGTTGTGTCCATCAAGACATCACCTCATCCTTCAATTTATGCCCACATTTATGACTACAGTATAGTATCNATACTCGTAATACTCGTACACTTTGTATGCATTGCCAATGCATTGCTTTTCCGTCCCATAGAAACCAATTGTTTATTTGGTTAGTGACGGCACAAACAGTTATGTTAATTATCAACACATCTAACACTCAGACTATAATTTGTTTTAATTGCAAGAAATAACTCACTATTAGTCTCTCAATAATACCAAACACTAATATTCGCGTCAATTATTAAGTCATTCAGTCATTCACTCATACATTGAGACATCAATTAATTTCAATTATATTTCCTTATGGTTAACGACTTTTCTCTTTCAAATCAAATCATTAATTTAATTGCAATGAAAATGACAGCCAATCCTTGTATATCACACTTTATATGCCATTGTATTTGTAATATTCGTCTCTCCTATAACTTTATGTCCACTTTATTTGAGGACAATTTTGTGTATTATATTTAGCACAATATACGCCAAAGTTATGACTACCGGTTATTTCAAATATTTAAAAGTTTTCCCATTGTTTTACTATTTATTTAGGTTTCAATATTGAAACAACAGACAAAACACATTAAATAGAGTACAATGTGTTGACCCAAAGTGTTTTATAGAGATAATAGTTGTGTAACAAACGCCAACTTTTCACTCATTCCTCTCCATTCTGTATAACGCGTACCAAAAAATGGTTAACAAAATTATTATTCAGAGCACAACTCCAGTGATAACTACATCACCACTTGTTTATCACAAGTTATAAGAATTGATAATTAATATTAGACTATATTTTGGTCACACTTTAAGTGACATAACATTTATTCAGTGAATAAATCGCAAACAATTGAATGTGACGTCAAAAATAAATGTCGAACTTTTTATTTGTAAAATATTAATACATATAAAATCATTAATTTAATTGCAATGAAAATGACAGCCAATCCTTGTATATCACACTTTATATGCCATTGTATTTGTAATATTCGTCTCTCCTATAACTTTATGTCCACTTTATTTGAGGACAATTTTGTGGTATTATATTTAGCACAATATACGCCAAAGTTATGACTACCGGTTATTTCAAATATTTAAAAGTTTTCCCATTGTTTTACTGTGTATTTAGGTTTCAATAGTGAAACAACAGACAAAACACATTAACGGTAAATAGAGTACAATGTGTTGACCCAAAGTGTTTTATAGCGATAATAGTTGTGTAACAAACGCCAACTTTTCACTCATTCCTCTCCATTCTGTATATCGCTTACCAAAAAATGTTTAACAAAATTATTATTCAGAGCACAACTCCAGTGATAACTTCATCACCACTTGTTTATCACAAGTTATAAGAATTGATAATTATTATTAGACTATATTTTGGTCACACTTTAAGTGACATAACATTTATTCAGTGAATAAATCGCAAACAATTGAATGTGACGTCAAAAATAAATGTCGAACTTTTTATTTGTAAAATATTAATACATATAATCGTTAAATAATAAAAATTTAATTAAAAAATCTATGAATTCGTTTATAACATGATCTAATAGTAAGTGTTTCAAAAAGCCATAACTTATTTGTAAAGGAATGCAAAAACAGATAAAGAGTTTCAACAATTTTGATGAATGAAATGAAATACTTGTATAATATATTTGAGAATTTCATACAAAACGGGGTCTTTCGGACTCCAAATCTCTTTTAATCGTACTTTCGGTTAAATCGGTAGTCCTTTGAGTCAAATGGAACTCTTCGATAGCTGTGGTCGCGATTGCGATGTCAGGGATCAGATCACTGAGAGTACGGCGCGATTCGTTGCTCGAGAACTATACCATTAAGACAAACACATCGTTAGAGACCATCACATCATATAAAATGCAATTATACTTTACCTGAGAGTCTAAGTCAAAGTGAGCCAAACGGGGAACAGAACTCTCGAGTTTGAGTTCACTAAAAGTACTGTAAAGATCCCTGTCTTCGGGCAATGTTGTCATATTTGGCATATGATTGGTAAGGGGTCGGGGAGGGGGAGGAATGCTGAGCGAACCGACTTCACTCGCAGCGTACGAGAGCCGGGAGACGCCATCGTCCGGTGCGTCCAATGCTCGCGAATAGTTATGTCCGTGCAGTACATCGGAAGCGGCGTCCGGGAGACCGAATTCCCGGCAAACTCGAAGCTGTATAAGTCTTAGTGCTTCGCATCGATTCGAAACCAATGCCAGTGCTCTTTGGCTGAGGGCTAATGATTTGAGCTCTTGTTCTCTTTGTTTCATTAATACGACAACTCTGTCCTCAAGAATGGGTAGCTGTGGTCTGGAGTTGGCGTCGTGTATGTCCTCATAACACACCGCCGATGACGAAGAGGACGAGGATATGCACAGATGGTAGTGATCGGAGCCGAGAAAGCCGTCGTTCACAGCACTCAATGCCGAGGCCTTATCCAACATATAGAGCGCGTCGGGAATGTGAGATATCTGTCGCGAGACTCGGCTCGGAATGGGCTCTCCCTGTCGACCGATCCTCTCGTCGAGCACTGCTTTGGCCTCTTCGACATACGGCGCGAAATAACGCGGTCTAACGAAAGGACCCGTTCCTCGACCCCTAAACCACGACGATATTCCTCGAGATTGCGGCAGAACTGCGTCTTCGCCCAACATATATGGCGGAAGAGTACTAATTAGGCCTCTTTTGGCGGCGTTGGACAGTATGTCGCTATCGAGTGGCAATATATGACCCACTCTTACGTGACAAATCAGTTCTGAGAGAATATCTCTGAGTTCGGTGTCATTTAATTCCTTCTTCCGAATACCTCTTCGCAAACTGTGGGCAGTGTTTGAGACAACATTGGGTTCCCTTTCCTCCATTCGCTTCATTAGTCGGGTTTCACTCCATTTGATGACCGCTTGCAAGACCTCGAGTTCGCTGGCGTTCAAGAAGTCTGATTTCAACGCTTCGGTTAAATGCGATAATTCTAACTGACATAACACTGTCGAGGAAGCGATCGCTGAGAACTCTTCTCTCATAAAGCAGAGCGTCTGTCGCTTAACCCACGGCGACCCGTGAGGCTGTTCTGACCATTTCATTATCATTATAAACGTTTCCAATGATAACGAGTCAATAAGTAGATCCTCACAACTTTGGACAAGAAAATCCAACTCAAGAAAGCGCGCGATTTCGTACAAATCCATCACTTCTTTCACCAAAATTAATGTCGAAATTGAATTCGGGTTACAATTCGTGTGGTTATTAGTATTGCTTCCGTTGTTTGAGTTACCATTAGATAGGTTTGCGTTCACTTCAGTATTACACTTACAAACGCATAGTTGCAACAAATGGTGTAATTCTGCGGAATCCCTGTACATCACATGCAATAACACTCTGGCATACCGTCGAGGAATAATCGTTTCGTCTAATAATATCTTTGTTCGTTGGTTTGGATTGTGAACGCCGTTTGATTCACTGGTTTCTGCTTTGCGGCGCTCCTGGCGTTGGATAACTGACCTGAAGAACGGCGAACGCGCGGCCAGTATTGCCCGATGGCATGAGTACTCGTTTTGGTCACTACAGGCGCGACACTTCTTCGTCGGCTGAGAGAAGTCTCTGCTTTGTGTCGGAGAGAAGAGAAGCGAAGCGTCGCTATAGAGACCGGTTTCCAAGAGGTGTTTGAGGTCGTGAGCCAATGGGTTGGGAACTCCGCACTGTTCACTGATTCGCAGCAATACATCGTAATTGTTTCGCGGATCATAAGAACCGGACAACTCTCCCGAATACAAGTATCGCAACAAGTCGTGGAACAGCTCTACTCTCAGGCCAGGAATGTCCAGATTTACGGTCACACAACTGCCCGAAGCCTTTTTGCCCAATAGTTCCCGAAATGCGGGACAACGGACGCAAACGATGGCCTTATGGACCGGGAAGTGGACGCCTTTGTAAACGAGAGTCACGTCCGAACAGTACTTGAAGTCAAACAACTCGCAGAAGTCGTTCTGAGCGGTGGAGGCCAGGGGTCGGGCGCTCTCAGCCAATAGAGACAATTCTTTGAGAAGACCCGAACACTCGTACTCTTCGCACAATTGTTTCACATCTCTTGTGGTCCACGAAGAGATAAAATCCCTCAACGCCTGCAAGTGATCAAACGTACGGCTCGTCCGTCGCTTCCGCGCCAGTCGTTTGCGAAGAGTGGCCAAAGACGACAAGTTCTTCCGCTTCTTCTCTTTTGTCGGCACTATATTAGTGAGAGAGCCGTCGGTTGTCGTCCCGTGACTGCCGTTCCCGCTGTCTGTCAGCGAAGTCCACGAATTGACCGTCTCTTGCGATGTGGAGCTCATCGACGGCGTGGCCGACGATATCGAGCCCACAGATGAGGCCATTTGTGCGGAACTGTTGGCACCCATTCTTTGCCACCAATTCTTTAATTAGTCTTTCAATTGATTGGATGTTAACTCAAATTCATAGCAATTATGTGTCCATAATATCAACGGACGACTCATTTGCTGTCAATTGCTATTTAAATCCATTTGTCTCACAAATAATGGACTCTTTGGGGGCGAGTGTTGAGTGCATGTGTTATGAATCACGTGATGATAATATGAGTGTTAAAGTGGATCCAAAATGGGATCAATTGGCCATCACTTCAATGCATTCAACCTTTGGCTCAAAGCAGACATTTTGGCAAAACTAGTAATTACTCTCTCATTACTGCTTCACTGCAACACTACTCCACAGCTCAAACACTCACCACATCTATGCCCGCCATTACAGTACACACACGCGTCGACGCCATCAATGCACCAATCATTCAATGTGTTTAACAATATTCAACGTTAAAACACTCGCCTCCACCCCCTCTCACACGCAGATGAATGTTGGCATTGATGTGATCACTCGAATGGCCACTATTTGTTTGTATTGTTAACAAAACAATGTTTGCATTAAAAATAACATAAATTACATCAAAAAATATGTCATAAAAGTTTGAATGAGTTTTTATTTGAATGAAAATAATTGTTTCATAATTAATATATTCAAAATAGATTTGCCGCTAAATTAAATGATCATTAATTAATCGGATTCGTCGTCGGAATCGCTTTGTTTGTCCCAATCCTTCATCTTTGCGCCGATCATGAAGTCATCCCTCAATACTTTCCACTTCTGTTCATCAGATTCTCGTTTTTCCGATTCATTTGTCTTAATATTCAACATAAAAATGATTAAAATCTATAATAAAAATACATTAAATAAATGGTTACTTTAGTTGAAGTGTCCTTTCGTTTGAGTTTATCGAGGAATTGATTTTTATTGAATTGAGTCATCATTTTGTCTCTTTTGGTCTCTGAAGAGCCGACTTCAGTGAGTTTCGTTTCAATGGTCTTCTGCTGTTCCCGAACGGCATTAAACAGTTGGACAACACCTTTGGTGGCGACCGAACACAACATCCGTTCCCTATCCCTGTCTTCGGCTTTGGGTTTCATTTTGTTCAACACTTCCCACTCGTATTTACTGAGCTTTAATTTACTGCTACTCTCTTTGCTATTGCTTTCATCGCTTTTACTCTTCTTATTCTTCGTCGACGACTTGACAACAGATCCGTCTTCGTTGACAATCTCTAAGTCATCGTTTGGTTCATCGGTTTTCCGTTTGATTTCTTTATCTTTTTTAGCTTTCGATAAAATGAATGATTTGTTTTTGGTTTTGACGGAAAGGACTCGACTGAATCGACTCACCAATTTTCGAGAACTTTCCAGATATAGTTTTTGAGATATCACCTCTCAAAGTCGAAACCCATTCATTCATAGCGCGCGCCCTCTCTGAACACCTAACCTCAACACAAGAACCGTCACACATTAATTATTTTTTTAACTATAATACAGTATTATTAATACTATTTCAAAATAATAGTCCAGTAATAACATAAATGTGTTTTTAAAAATGTTACAAATAAAACATGGTCCAAGGGCGTCTCGAACCTAGGCAATTCAAGTAAGTAGCCGGACACTCTAACCACTCGGCCACAGAGCTATATGTAAACAGACTACCTTATTTTAATACCCATGAGAAACATTAAATATATGACCCCCTCTCATGCCTCCCAAAGTGAATGTCATCTCTAAAAAAGTACATAGATGTGTTTTATTTGCCCTAAACTCTCGGAATAACGCAATTAAATTAAAATCGGGGCCGGGCAGTCAGCGAATCCCAATTGTAAGATATTTTTATTTTTATTAAAATAATTAACTAGTATTTTTACGTTTTGAGCAATTGTAGTCTTTTATGTTTATATTGCGGACAATTTTCCCATTTTGTGCATTTGTTTATTGGGTGACCAAATAGTGCAGGGTAATATTTATTATCACCTAACGCCAGTTTTAAATCTAGATTATTTAACTTTTCCCGCCAAAGCTGTCCACCATCGCTCATGTATATAGATTGGCGGCTTTCAACCTTGTTGAAAATTGTATCCTATGTTTGGTAATAAGTATGATTAGGATAAAAGACATATAACTTTAATTATAAATACTTTAATTACTCATACCTTGAGAGATAATTTGTATTCTTCGTAAGAATTATGATGATAACTACTATCTACAAATTGTACTCGGTCTTTTTGGTAGAGATTGTACAATGTTGGATCAATTGGAATTTTCCAAGTAAATTTTTTGTTATAAACATGCCATAACCATGATCCATTTGTAATTATTATTGATTGGTTTGAACTAACAAGCTCATCTAATGATTTTATATATTGCCACTCCCGGGTCACTATTGATGATAATATAAACGCACAGAAATGGTATGACAACAATAATATCATATATGCCCATAGGTTTATCATTAGGTTTGGTCGCGTGTATTCATTATTTAGCGTTTGGTTAAATATATGCCTTACGGTATCATAAAATATTCTTACAGGGCTAATATTTTTCAAATAATCTAGAATCAAATAAAGTCAAGGCATGTGTTAATTTATTATATATAAAATTATGAGTAATCTTACCATGCAATTTAACCAATAAATATTGATATGCGGTAATTAGCAAAACACAAAGTAATATTAAAAGCCAAATTAACCAAGAATACGTGTTGATCATGGTAAATATATTGGGCTTATCTAAATATTTACCACTCATAATAACCATATTGTATTCATCAACTACCCATTGTGCTTCCGTGTGTTCCATCACATATTCATCAATTGTCATCATGGTTAATCCCAAATCAATTTCCTAGTGATAAAATATACTATCATTATATAAATAATATTTATCATGTATTAATAACCACCTTGTTTTCACGCATCATTTTTATACTATTAATCCAGTAATTTGGGAACACGCGTAAAGTAACATTATATTTGCCATTTGAGATTGCCCTGATGATTTGTTGATCAATATTGCATAGCTTGTGCGGTGTAATAATTAATACCGATTGGTTACTAATTTGGTTACCTAAATATGTATCACCATTTTTGTAAGTCTGACATCTTTCTAAATCAAACCAACCCATTATTATATTGTTAATACAGTATTATGACAATTATTTATAATAGTGGTTGAAATTCTACATAAACTAATTATTAAAAGTACAAATTACTTATATACAATAAGATATGGTAATTAATATTAATAGACACAAAAATTTGTATTATTCTCATTAGTAGAATATAAATAATGTATTTAATAACAATTGTGTTGTAATCAATACTGTATTAATACCAGAATCAATAATTTAATAATTATTTTAATTAGATAACATTATATTATACGTATGTTGCATGTTTATTAAATTAGAATCCATTATTTAATTTTATCAATAATAATAAATAAATTGTTTCATTGTTATAACAGTTTACTAAAATAGTTATAATGAAATAAATTACAGTATATAGTGCACATATTAAGCATAATTATGTTAATAATTTAATTAATAAATACATAAAGGTTAAGGTGTCGCAGTCGGTGGCCGTGATTAACGACGAGTGTATGTAAACACTGGTTAAACTTATTTGTTTAATTGTAATAACCTTTAACTCATATTGATTGGACAATATTTAATGCAAATTCAAATATTTAATGATAATTTAATTTATTTGCTATTATTTTTGTTTTATCTTATATAATTTTATATATTTAGATAATATAAACATAACTAATCGTAGTGTCTTCAAAAAGTGATAAATATTAATATTTTTATAATTGATTTCCATAAACTCTAACCTATTAATAAGTGATAAATTAATTTTGTGATAAAGATTGCCCGTATATGGTTTAAATTGTATCCACAGTTAATAAAATAAATGTTTTAAGCAAAATTATCATATTCATATATTTAATAAACTAAAAATGAATTATATTTTAACAATCATTAATTTATATTTTATAATGTAATTTATTATCTCTAATTGTAATTTATAATTTATCATATTTTAATAACAATTAATTTAATAATGGACCAAACATACAAGTCTAAATGTTTCTAGGTTGTCATAACAAAATATTGATTAGGTTAAACTACAAAAAGACAACCATTTTATTTAAAATACAATATTTTATTGTGATTAAAATAAAATAACAATGGTTTCGAATTTAAAAATTTATTTTAAAATACACTAATTTCATTATATATTTTTACAATTATCACAAGGTAAGTTATAATAATTATTATTATTTATATGAGCTTTTTATAAGTTAAATAAAATTAAAATAAAAAATTAATAAACTCTTATTATTATTATTATATATTATTATAATCATAATTATTTCAATATTGTAATTTGAAAGACATGGATATATCAGTAAATTCATTTGATGGCCTAACATTACAACCAGGTAGATTTGATACAGATTTTATAGATGAAACCGGGCCTATAAGTGGACGATTTTTATATACTGTAACAAAAGCCCGGCACAGGTTTGAC
>CAJPIZ010004402.1:0-10307 GCA_905368565.1 Medioppia subpectinata
ATGACATTCCCTTAGCCTGTGTTGACTATTCCCTCTCATCTCTACGTGTGTCCCAAATGAGTGTCTCAATCACTGGTGCCAACTGCCCGACCACGTGCTCACTCGACTCGGCCACCGATATGACCATCAGCACACATCTCAACAACCATGGTCAAGCTTAATTGCAAACAACCATGCACACTAATTGATTAATTCAATACAAAAAATAATGTAATTAAAAGTCTTTAAAAATCATTGAATTTTCTTTAATTAAATTGAAATAAATATATATTTAAGCATTGAATGAATTGTTTAGATAAATGTGTATAAAATTATAATTAATATATTTTTTAATTGACAGCAAATCAACGTTAAAATCATAGAAAACAAAATTAATAAAAAATAAACACAAATATTTGACAACAAATGTACAAAACTATGAAACTGTTATAATCTGTTGATATTTCAGATGTTTATTACAGACAAACGATGGTATGGTTTGAATGCAAAGAGTTGGATGACTGATCCGCCACTCATTGTAATCCATGGCAACAATTCGCCACAAATTGTAAATCAGAAACAAACAAATGATGGATAAAATGACATCAATTTCAACAATCCATTGGTATATAAGCGAGAAATTATGGTATACGAGAACCGATGCCAACAAAACGACCAATAAATAGATGACAATCGCCAAAAGGAGAGCTGTTTTGTGACGATTTATACCATTATAGATGTCGAGGACATAGTCTTTGAACGGAGGGGACAGTCGTGTCAATCGTATGAACCGGTATTGCGATCGACAGACACCGCAGACATCACTTCTGGACACAGATATCCATTCAATGAGACAACAGTAGTGAACGGCAGCCGCAGAGCCGGCGCACAGACACGGCTCCACCATCTGAGAGATCTGGTCATCGCTCAGACATATACGACATGTCTTCAGGTGTTTGGCCGCCAGTGATGTCGAAGACGGCGAAAACATTGACCAGACTTTGAGGCACTTCTTGTTTGTCGGGAACTTAAGTAATGTTTATTAAGTTTTTAATCAATTAATAAATTTGTTTAAATTGTATTTTTAATTACCTTTTAATTGAAACCAATGGTTGACACAAATTAATGATCATTTGTTTAAAACAATTCTCATTTCAATAGCAATAGAAATGTTTGCAAAACTTGTACTAAAGTTACAGTTGTTTTTTCTCCATTAAAAACAATACAAGTTGTGAACAGTTTTGATGTGAAATTAAACTGTTTTTTACAACTTATCATTTCTTCATATACAGTAGACCTCCGATGACTGATCCAAAGTGTGATAATTTACTAATTAAGACATTTTCAAACTTTATGTTTGATTTGAACTTAAAATAAACAAATTTTGTGAAAAGATTTCAATAAAATATTAATAATTGATGTAATTTTTGATAAAACTTTCGCGAGATTTATATTGAAATTTCATCGATAATTCTAATAATGACAACAATTATAATGATATGAATTGAAACATAATTCAAACATTTAGACAATAAATTCGTTTTTTACTTGAATTTCAATTGATTTCAATTTGTTGTTTATCTAAACCACAAATTATCGCAATTTTTGCGTCTGTTTTGTATCTCTTGTGTTGACAAAAAAAATGTATAAATCTGTAGACATTATCAAAATAATATCGCTTTTGTTATTAACATTTTGTATGTATTCATAAGTAAATCATTATTATGTAAAATAAGTATAATATTTTTGATGAAAATACTTTTAGTGGAAACCTATGGACGGCCGCCACGACCGCCACCGCCGCCCACAACCACAACAGTCCCGCCATTTACTCTCTCTGCCGATGATATGTCTAAATACGGGATTAACGACAAGAACTGTGGCCTCAAAGGCTTCACACCCGAAACCATTGACATATTGTATAACAACACTAAATGTTTTCACAACAGCTATAGTCCACTATCAGAGATGGATATGAATGGCCCGCACTTATGGCCTAAACAGGATCTGACGACCAGTCGTATAATGGGTGGTGTGGGCAAAGCTAAGTTGGGCGAAGCACCATGGGTGGTTTACATTATCAGCTATGGTTATGAGTGGGAACGAGGTAGCGTATCTGGGGGTGTACCACCTTGGAAAAAGTATAGCATTGAGTGCAGCGGTGTATTGGTTGCCAAACTATGGATTTTAACGGCCGCCGAATGTTTCAGACCGTGAGTAGCGTTAAAAATACATTAAATTATATTTTGATTAAGTAATTACAGTATAAAATCAAAGTGATATTATAATTGTTTAATAATAAATTATTATTAATAATGAATATAACATTTTATATTTTGAATGTATAGTCAAGGGACCTGGAATTGGTTTTCAAGGCATTTTATTAGGTTTGGTAATAATAAAGAGATAGGACAGGGAATAATGGGACAGGTGAAGTGTACAGTTAACTATACTTACTATGGCGTCGGCCGCACAGACGGCGTGGCTCTGTGTCGGCTCCATCAGGACTTCAACATCCAGATAGAGGGTAGTGGACACATGTTGGTCAACACCGTATGCCTGCCTGAGTCGCGTCGAGTGCTCACTCGCACCGAGTTGGCCACAATGTACGGCTTTGGAGAGACCGACTCGTATAAGGCTACTGATAATTGGTTACGTAAGGGTGTGATTAAACTACAACCGTCCAGCGCTTGTCCCGATCCCTATCCCGAAAACCTGTGCTCCGATTACAAGAGAGACAACATATCCACACCATGTTATGTGAGTGGCATTGGTTTTGCTGTTCATATGATTTATTTTTAAAATTTAATTTTCTGTAATTTTTAGGGCGATTTGGGCGCCGGTGTTGTCCAGTATACTGACAAATACGAGACCCGGGCTATACTGGTTGCCACACACGTCAATCGGTCAAAATTCGCTGACAGAACTTGCCATGATCAATACAGTTATTACATCTCCACCGCATATATTATGGATTGGATATTACAGACAATTTCAACCAAAACACCTTGATTATCTGATTATTATTATACTATTATTTTATTTCTTTGTGACCTTTATTTTGTTGAACTAAACTGTTTTATAGAAATTTTTATTTATTTTATGATTAAATGTAATAAAAATAATTGTTTTTGATATGGGTTTCATTTTGGGGTAACCAATAACTAACTATAACAAACCCAAAGGTGATTAACGATAATCAAAGATTATTACAGAGTATTTACAGTAGTATTGCTAAACGGGCCGTGATTGTGAGTGAGTATGAAAAATTTTTCACACGCCGTGAGTAAGTTTGACTCTTCATATAGACCTCCGATGACTGATCCAAAGAGTGATAATTTACTAATTAAGACATTTTTCAAATTTATGTTTGATTTGGATTTAAAATAAACAAATTTTGTGAAAAGAGTTCAATAAAACCAATCAATAAAATCAATAATTGCTGTAATTTTTGATAAAACTTTCGCGAGATTTCAATTGAAATTTCATCGATAATTATAATGACAACAATTATAATGATATGAATTGAAGCACAATTCAAACATTTATACAATAAATTTGTTTTTCAATTGAATTGGAATTGATTTCAATTTGTTGTTTATCTAAACCACAAATTATCACATTTTTAAGTCTGTTTTATATCTCTTGTGTTAACAAAAGAAAAATGTATAAATCTGTAGACATTATCAAAATAATATTGCTTTTGTTATTAACATTGTGTATGTTTTCATAAGTAAATCATTGTTATGTAAAATAATTATAATATTTTTAATGAAAATACTTTTAGTGGAAACCTATGGACGGCCGCCACTGCCGTCACCGCCGCCCACAACCACAACAGTCCCGCCATTCACTCTCTCTGCCGCTGATATGTCTAAATACGGGATTAACGACAAGAACTGTGGCCTCAGAGGCTTCACACCCGAAACCATTGACATATTGTATAACAACACTAAATGTTTTCACAACAGCTATAGTCCACAAACAGTGATGGATATGAATGGCCCGCACTTATGGCGTAAACAGCATCTGATGACCAGTCGTTTAATGGGTCGAATGGCCAAAGCGAAGTTGGGCGAAGCACCATGGGTGGTTAGCATTATCAGCACTGGTTGGAAGTATAACTTACCGATTATCGTACCTGTGACAAAAATCAGCATTGAGTGCAGCGGTGTATTGGTTACCAAACGATGGGTTTTAACCGCCGCCGAATGTCTCATACCGTGAGTAGCGTTAAAAATACATTAAATTATATTCTAATTAATTGATTACAGTATAAAATACAAACGATATTATAATTGTTTAATAATAATGAATATATCATTATATATTTTTAATGTATAGTCAAGGGGAAAGCTTTCAAAAGACTTTTATTAGGTTTGGTAATAATAAAGCTGAATTAGTGGGAATAGTGAACGAAGTGAAGTGTGAAGTTAACTATACTCAATATGGCGGCGGCCGCTCAGACGGCCTGGCTCTGTGTCGGCTCGAGCCGTACGTCAACATCGAGATAGAGGGTCAACTCATGTCGATCAACACAGTATGCCTGCCTGAGTCGGGTCGAGTGCTCACTCACACCGAGTTGGCCACAATGTACGGCTTTGGAGTGTATGACTTGCAAAAAGGCACTGATAATTGGTTACGTAAAGGTGTACTTAAACTACAGCCGTCCAGCGCTTGTCCCGATCCCTATCCCGAAAAGCTGTGCTCCGATTACAAGAGAGACAACACATCCACCCCCTGTTATGTGAGTGGCATTGGTTTTGCTGTTCATATAATTTATTTTTAAAATTTAATTTTTTTGTAATTTTAAGGGCGATTTGGGGGCCGGTGTTGTCCAGTATACTGACAAATACGAGACTCGGGCTATACTGGTTGCCACACACGCCAATCGGGGACAATTCGCTGACAAAGCTTGTCATTCACAGTACAGTTATTACATCTCCACCGCATATATTATGGATTGGATATTACAGACAATTTCAACCAAATCATAATTGTTGTTGGGTTAACAAACCTTCATTATCTTATTATTATTTTACTATTATCTTATTTCTTTGTGACATTTTTTTTTTGTTGAACTAATTTGTTTTATAGAAATTTTTATTTATTTTATAATTACGGTAAATGTAATAAAAATAATTGTTTTTAATATGGGTTTCAATTTGGGGTAACCAATGCTTAACTATAACTAATCCAATCGAAATATACAATGAATATTATTTAGAAATGCAAATCAATTTTAAAAAATCAAAATATATTTTCAGTTTAAGTTAAGGTTAAAAACAATTTGAATGAAATTAGAAATGTCTGTCAAAAATACTTTCAAATAGTTTTCTAAAATAAGGATTCAGTGTTTGTTTAATTTGGCAGTGGTTTGAGTGTTGTTTGCATTGAATCGATAGGCAATGAAAGCGACAATAATTGTCGACACAATCAGAATCAACACAAGTATTGCCAAAATATATGAAAATACGTGTGATGTCTGAAATTCAGAGGACAAGTGTTCAGTCGATGACTTTGTTTGTGGGCACCAGTCCTGTGGATATTCATCTAAACGCTATTTCAATGATATAAATAATACTTATTATAATTTATACACAAATTTATAGTAAATCTATCATAAATTAATAGTAAAACTGATGACAAACTCTAATTTTAATTAAGTCGAAGAGTTTTTTGTTACGAAAATCGTACAAATCGTAGGCATATAACTGGTTATTATCAACCTTTCCGTCGTTGGCCACCAAATGAATTGAAATAACGGTTTCAATGTGTATGTGATTGACTAAATCTCTGCGTGTTATGTAATAGACACCAATGATCTTGGTAAATTTGATGTCGTAGTACAAGTAGGGTACGGGCACACCAAACTCCATATTGTGGGACATATTAACGAACGGGTAATATATCTGTAAATGCATTTTATACGACTCGTTAGTGTGGGCGACAGTAATGTAGTGACGATTATTAGTGTCCATAACGTATAACTCGGGAAACCGATGCGAGTTTTCCCGGAATGAGAATAGTATTGATTGAAACGGTTTTTCGGCCCCATTTATGTGCGGCCCATATGTCTGGTCGAGTATATACCGGGCGGGAGTCTTATTGGGGTCGGGGATCGGGTATAGAGTTTGAATGCCATTCCAGGCGCTGTTATAATCGTATCCAAACAGTCCGTATACGGCGCGTCCTATCGATCGATACGTATGACTACTTATGCCGTGAATTATCACTTCATAAAAGCCTAATTTATCGTTGAGTTCTACTGAATACCCGGTCACACGATGTCGAGTGTCTTTGTATTAATGTTTGACATTTTAATGTTTATTGTAAAATAATCGACAATACATTTATTTATTTAATATAATTACCAAAATAAGTGCCCAAAAGTTGAGTGACATGTTTGTCAAATATCCACTTATTTACGTCGAGGTTGTAGTAATAAAAATAACGGCCCGTTTGATGGTATATATGGGGACCGATATTAAAGACACTTTGATGTGAATTATATTCGCGGTTCACTTCACACACGCCTTCAGTATAACTACTGATCACTGAATATGTCATGTATTTTGCCGGACATGTGATATACAGATCAAACCAATTGCTGAAATTTTCTTTTTGAAACTATTATACAATAAATATTTAAAATTATAATTTTTACATAAAACTAATGTAATACCAGTTCCCCCGCATTCAATGTATGGCTGAATGAAAACAATCCGGTTGTGTTGCCTGAAGTTACTGAAGCGTATAAAGTGTCAGGATCAATTGTGGAGATGTTATTGTGAACAAATAGCCCGTGTATAAAGTAACCAGGTTGCTTTTTTGATTTAATCACACTCCATTTGATGAGTGGATCAAGGGCAACGTTTGCGCCATAATTTATATGATAATCCCAAACAAATTTATGAATGCATTCATAGTCTATATAGGCATCGGTTGCTGTGATAGCGACGACTACTGTATTTGTCATTTCATGCTCTGATTGATAGCCAGTAATGGCCCGGAAGTCGTGTTTCTGACCCAAACTTTGGTGTTTTTGTTCAATAAATTCCGAAAATTGTTTACAAAAATATTGATATCTCTGTTCGGACTGTTTGTATGACTCGAGACCATAGGGTGTGTATACAAAAGGTATAGGTTTGGGACGTTTCTTGAAAATTGTGGTCTCATATGTGTATCCAAACAAACAAACGCTGTAATGATATTTGGATTTCTGGAAACCAAAGACACACTCATAAGCGGAAAGACTTTTACGAGTTTTACAATAGGCGTCATTGAAATATATGGACGACTTGTATGTGAATGCGTATACATTTTGCGAGATGTCTGCGATTAGTATTGATATAATGATTATATTTCATTAATTGGTAACAAATATATTGTGAATACAAACCAATGCCTTCATATGGACCAATCTTTTTGCTGGAGAGAAGTGTGGGTATGTCTGACCGGTAGTCAATGTTGTCAACTCTACCGCCGCCGCCAAAACGGGTCGATTGAAACGATTGGTTAGTGAATCCCAAACTATTGTAACGCCAAAAGCTGGCGTTTCTTTGGAGGTATATATCGTATCCCAAACTGAAAACACTATTAAACTTAAACTCTTGGCCGCAAATGTCAAACGGAGCGAACGGTTTGGGTCTTTCATTACATCGCGTGAGTCTCTCAAAAGTTACATCCTTTGCATTGAAAATACAATTATAATGTTAACAATATTTACCATCTATTTATTTGTTGTATTGTATTATAAATAGAAATATAATTACCGTATTATATACACTTAACTCAAATCCATTGGTAGTATTTGTCTCCACTATTTTTGTAAGACTTGAATTGATTTTACAATCTGTGGGACAGATATAAGAGTATTGATGGCCGGGAATTGCCATCAGTATTGGCCGCTCACCCAAATCACGCAGAGATAGGGCTTTGACCAGATTGTCGTCAAACAGTATATTATACGAAAATAGTTTATTAACACCGACTGCCGTTACGATCGACACGATTGCCATACTATTGTGTATTACAATTCCCGTGTCTTCAGTCCGATAACTAGTGGTTTGTATTGACTTAATATTTTGTTTTGCATCAATAAACGGAAATATTTCATTCAATGTTTTGTCGCAATAGTCTCGGAGTAATCGGAGATCATTTGATTTGCTATATTTTGCTAAACACTTGACGTCTTCGCCGCATATATTGAGCCAAAACTTATTTTCCTGATAATAGTATTGCAAGACTACGATCTCAACTGAAAACAACAAGATGTTTATTAATTTACACAGATTTACTGTATTGTTAATGTTTTATGTCATACTTGGGTAATATTTATCGAGAGAGTGGATGCAAACCAAGTCTATGTTATCGTCGTTGTCCGTCTGTCTGGCCATTGGGCACATGTATTGGTATTGATTTTCATTAACTTTCACATTATTTATTTCTATGTCACAAAAATTAACTAAATCTGTGTAATTTAACGGATATGCCGTAAACGGATACCTATGTACTATATGCAAATATACATAGGTAATGTATTAGTAAATTTATTACATTAATTTCTTTCATGGTAAATTTAATAATACTTAATTTATACAATATAACTTAACAAAAACTTACACCAATTAAAGTGAGAGAGAAGATTCAATAAATCTGAGGTATTTTGTGAATTCTTATAACAATAATTATTCACATATGAAATGGTGTTTTTATTATCGTCCGAATTGTCTTCAATACCGGTTTCATTCACTTTCCAGATCTCGTACTCCAAGTCTTTGGTTAACATGACTATCTTCATGACCAAAACGTTTAATTTACGTGGGTATTAAAGTTAACGCAATGTTTTTTGTAGATTACTAACTGACGTTGATTAGCGATTCTCTAATTGCTAATAGTCCTAAACATCGGTTTCACAAGACATTATATAAATTTACTTCAAAAGCGATGGATTAAAGGATTTATTTATAAATTTTATGTTTTGAATTTGTGTTGAATTTATATTTTTATAACTGTAATAGCGTTACAATAATTGATTGCATTTGCCGTTTATGTCGACAATAAAATAAAAATAAATTGTTAAAAATCATTTGAATTCAATTATATCAGCGCTTATAATAAAATAATATTTTTAATGTTTTCGTTGTTTGCCACGAGTTATAATAAGTGATTTGAAGTAAATTTCAATTTTAAATCCAATTTTATTTATCTAAATACTGTTTGTTTATTTAGATCTAGATTTAGATAATTGTTTGTATACAAGTGTTTGATTAAAAATGTTTAATTTATTTATAAATATCAAATTAATATTTGTCTTGTTATTAACATTGTGTAAGTTTATGTAACAATGTATTTGTTTTTAATCATACAAAATAGTAATAAAATGTAAATTAATGCTTACTTTTAGTGCAAACCAATGGTCTGTTTGTATCAATCGGTAAATATCCTAATTATGAGTCTTTTGGTGTTAACCACGTGTCGTGTGGATACAGATTCGCTTACGAACCCATAGACATCACATATAAAACCGATTGCTTTCACGATAACTATAAGTCAATAAATTTACACGATATAAACGGTCACTACGATTACCCACATCTGTCGTCCACCAGTCGTTTGACGGGTGGTAGGCATCAAAACTATGGCGAAGGACCATGGGCGGTCAGTATCGAGGTGGCTCATGGTATAAAGGGTGCACAGGGAAACGAAATTTATAATAAAACTCAAAGCAATATCACTCTCTGTTCGGGTGTAATGGTTACCAAACGATGGGTATTAACAGCAGCCGATTGTGTGAAAGTGTAATTACATATTAATTTATTCATATAACAGAATCACTAAGTTTTGACATTTATTAGTTTATAATATATATTATATAACAGCGCGAATCAAAACGAAAGCCTCCGTATATCGGTTACGACCGGCAATCGTCGGTTTAGTGACAAAGTATATCCATCTATTGGCCAACACTTTATGGCAGGCGTGGCATTAGTTCGGCTCCGGAAGAATGTGGACACCCATTACATTGGCCGACAATTGCTGGTTAACACCATATGTCTGCCCGAACTGAACCAAGTGCAGCAACAGGCAGACTGGGCCACACTCTATGGATTTGGTTTAACTCATGGTCAGAGCACGAGTAACGCTTGGTTACACCATGGTGATGTTTATTTACAGTCGCGCACAGCATGTAATTTAGTTTTTAATAGCACACTAATGTGCGCCTCAAACTCCGTGGCCCACAACCAGTCCACACCCTGTATAGTGAGTGACATTTGTTTACTTTAAACTATAATTTGTATATAAATCTAATTGTATGTGATTTG
>CAJPIZ010004403.1:0-10306 GCA_905368565.1 Medioppia subpectinata
TTCAATCAAACAGTCATAAATTCTTATAAAAACTAACATTCAATTTAAATATCATATTTCTAATTTATAAATCATAACTAAAATTCTTATATAATGAATAAAGTATATTAAAATATTTTATCTCAATGTAATGCTATGAATGATAATAATTAATTAGTATTAACTATAATTAACACATTTGTATACTTTTTTGTCAATTAATAAATTCAATACTTAAATGCGAGTTAAATAAAAATCATATCAAAAATGATGAAAATTTGTTTGAAATGAGCGCCAATTGTAGTGATTATAAGCCATAGGTTTTGAACACAAATGTTATGAACATTGTTTACATTCAACACTTGGTCTCACTTTTGACACTTTAATCCACAGATCAGTCCATAAACTGAGAGACACTTTACGGACAACTCTTTCATACCATAAGTCCATCGCTTTGGTCACATCGTGTGTCACAAGATATCACACAAACGGATACAATCATCAAATCTGTGGTAAAATATGAAACCTTCTTAAAAACACGTGTTTTTAATTTATTATGAAATCTATGGCCAGAAATGCCGACAAAACTGTCGAAACCGTTATCACCGGGAGATGTGATCACTCAAGACATACCTATCATTCATATACTATTTGACAAATGCAAAGACAAATATTGCGACAATTGTTTCAAACGCTCGGATCAGTTGAAGAGATGCGCGAAATGTCTTCGTATGTATTATTGCGGTAAAGAGTGTCAGAAGAATGACTGGAAGTATCACAAGAATGAGTGCCCACTCTATCGTATGGACGAGGCTTTCCTAATGACAGAAAGAAACCGGTTTTGGTTCCGACTCTACCTTTCGGTGCAATTGATTCCAACTTTTGCCACAAAAAAGTACCGATTGTTTGACGGATCAGAAGTGAGTCTCAGAGACATCAAAGTGAGACACAGAGAGGTGAATGTCGACGGTTTGTTTGATTACATTGGATTCGTTAGCCAAGGGTTAAGACGATTACATTTACGTAACGACCGGCAGGAGGTTCGCCATTGGTTTGCATTCGTATATACTATTCCTCTAATTGCCATCAAATCTTGTGATGTCCCACATGTCGGCGACGGCGCTATCGGTCGCGGGCTATACATGCAGTACACACTCCTCGGCCATAGCTGTCAACCCAATAGCGCCTTTGTATTCAACGATCAAAGTATACACATTTAAATGCACTTTTTTTACCGTAATTTCAATAATGCTTTACCGATAAATCCATAGCAAAGTCAATGGAATTGCGAGCAATGCGTCCAATCGGCGCCGGAGAAGAGATTACCATTAGTTATATACAGATCTATAAAACTCGCGCCCGAAGACAGCGAGAGCTCCAATGGTTGACAATAGTGTGTGAGTGCGACAAATGTGTCCACCATTTGGACCGTCGGGTCGATTATAGGGCATCAAAAGTGAAGAGCTTTTGGCCATCGCGTGAGTTCTCATCCGCTGAAGAAGTAATGCATTGTCTGCGGGAACTGATGGACGAATTGGATGTGATTTTCGGTGATTATCATCCGCAGAAGACATGTCTTATTCTAGGAATTGTTAAGAAATTATTGCATTGTCCCGAAAGAGTGGTTCCCGAAACGCTTTTCGATGAAATGAAAGCCAATCTAATGAAAGCAATTGATGTGACATTTCTGGCCGACTGTCCACTGAGAGGTCAGTCGCCGAAGACGTTAACCGTCGATGAATTGACAGCAATTGAGAAACGTTTGGTAAATTCATGTAATATTGACATGTTTTGGGACTTTGAACCAGTATTTTATAATGGGTTGTAAAAGACAGTGATTTTAATCATAAATACTTTACGATTAGTTTATTATCGAATTAGTTATTGATTTTATTTGTTTTTTTTCTTTCTTATATTAATTGTCATTTAAATTACGGCAAAACCATTATTTTAAATGAAAACATTTTAATGATTAGTGAATTTATGTCGTGTTTATAATTGTCATTACATTTTCAAACATTGATTTACTCTAAAAATAGCTGTTCTTTCAATCAAAGAAAGTATTACTTATTGTGTAATAGTATTCATAAAACACTATATCATTGATATTAAAATCAGTTGTCAATGATTTTAATTTAATTTTGTGTCCACTTATGACATAGAGATGTGGTTTGATAAGTGATGGTTACTTCACTCAAGTATTGGAGATATGCAATTAATTTTTGATAATAATTTCATTTTTCATTTCTAGATTCTATTTCTTTGTACCTTAATAATTATTATTTTAATTAATATAAATTGTTTTTAATTATTTAATTAATTGCTGTAATTATCGGACAGCTTTCCTGCAAAATATGTGTTAAATGTTTGCTTAAATTAATTGAAATTGAAATGTTTGTATCAATTTTTAATAGTTAATAGTTTTAATACTCAAATAATTAGTTTAATTGATTACATTTTAATCACATTTTTATATAATGATATAATTTTATAGTGGTTTCAATATTAGGTTAATTAATAAATTCAATCATTACATGTTTTTTCCAATAATTATTTGAAATAAATTAATATATTTTTATAATTAATTAATTAATTAATTAAACAAATGAAATAAAATATCTGTTTGTTTGAAATGAGCGCCAATTGTAGTGATTATAAGCCATAGGTTTTGGACACAAATCATGTGATGATTGGTTTGAGTCAACACTTGGTCTCACTTTTCACACATTAATCCACAGATGAGTCCATCAATTGATCCACAGTTTAGTCACCGCTTATATATACTATAATTCCTGCCATTCATGACATGATTTGATTTAACAAAAGCACACAATCGGATCCAATCATACAATAAGTGGTAAGTCTTAAGAATTTCACTAAAAAACGTGTTTTTCAGTTAAAATTTCATCTATAGATAGAAATGTCACCAAAACTATCGAAACCGTTATCACCGGGAGATGTGATAACCGAAGACATGCCTATCATTCATATATTGTATGATAAAAACAAAGACAAGTATTGCGATAATTGTCTCAAACGATCGGATCAGTTGAAGAGGTGCTCGAAATGTCTTCGTATGTATTACTGCAGTAAAGAGTGTCAGAAGAATGACTGGAAGTATCACAAGAATGAGTGTCCACTGCTTAACCACGAATCGCTCCAATATTTTCTATCCGATGATTGGATGCGCTTTTGGTTCCGACTCTACCTTTCGGTGCAAAACATCCCAACGTTTGCCACAGAAAAGCACCGATTGTTTGACGGATCGGATGTCAGTCTCAGAGATATCAAAGTGAATGCCATTAACGACGACAAGAAATGCCGTCTTTTGGATATGATTTGCGATGATTTGAGTGAATTAAACATTGGTTGCGATCGACAAGAATTAGAGCATTGGATGGCACTTCTGTCTACCATTCCTCTCATTGCTATCAAATCCGGTGATCTGTATATACGACAAGAGGTGGACCCAATCGGTGCCGGTTTGTACGCCCAGTACTTACTGCTCGGCCACAGCTGTCAACCCAACAGCGCTTACCTTCTCGTCGGTAAAGGTTTGTTATCTAATCGATAATAATTACCATTTTGTTGACAATTATTCAATGAATAGATCTATCGATACAATTGCGAGCAATGAGACCGATAGCTGTTGGCGAAGAGATTACCATAAGTTTCGTGAATTTGTGTAAAAGCCGTGACGACAGACAGAAAGCGCTTAAAGTCTTCTCAATAGACTGCGAGTGCGACAAATGTGTCCACCATTTGGACCGAGATTTAGATTACATGAACTCAAAATTGATTGAATTCCTTCCTCTCGACGATTTCACTTCCGGCACACAATTAATGCATTATTTAAGGCAAGCGTTGAGTGAATTGCATGTCATTTATGGTGAATATCATCCGCAGAAGACATTTTATATGATATCAATACTTATGAAAGTAATCAATTGTTCACTCATTCCCGACACGCTTTGCGATGAACTAAAGGCTGATCTAATGAAAGCAATTGATGTGACATATCTGGCCGACTGCCCATTAAGTGGTCAGTCGTGGCAAACATTGACTTTGGATCAATTGGAGCGAAGTGACCAATATTTTACAAATGCTTGTTATTGTGATTAAAATCTTATGTAATATTACTATGATTTATGTAAAACTCATATTCAATACAGTATTCAATGAACAGTAAATTAAATTAAATGAATTTATTTGCAGTTAATTGAAAGTTTTCAATCGCTTACAAATCACGTCAAAACATGTTTTGTAATTCAATGATACAATTAATCATTTATATTATGGCAATCAATAAATTCAATATTAAAACTACATTTTAATACAATATTTGTTTGAAATTCGCCTTCAAATTATGGTTAACATTAAAAACTTACAGGTATTATCTATATTAGTAATGTCCCAGGTGCAATTTATGTTCATTTTTACTATGTAAACTTGCACGAGTTTACATTGAATCATAGGTTTTCTGGGAACTCCTAATCCATATACAGTATTAATAAACCAGATATTAATAAGTCATTGGTTTTATACAAATCATGCGTTCATTGCTTTGAGTCAACCCTTTGTCTCACTTTTAGCATTAATCCACAGATCAGTCCATCAATTGAGACACTTTACGGTCAACTCTTTTATGCCATTTGTCCATCGCTTCCAACACAAAATCTGTCACAAGATATCACATAAACGGATCCAATCATCAAATCTGTGGTAAGTTTTATAAATTCCAACAAAAACACATGTTTTTCAGTATTGTTTATGAAATCTATGGCCAGAAATGTCACCAAAACTGTCGAAACCGTTATCACCGGGAGATGTGATATCCGAAGACTTGCCACTCATTCATGTATTGGATGTGGAATTCAAAGGCAAATATTGTGACAATTGTTTCAAACGCTCGGATCAATTAAAAAGATGTACGAAATGTCTTCACATGTATTATTGCGATAAAGAGTGTCAGAAGAATGACTGGAAGTATCACAAGAATGAGTGTCCATTCTATGGACAGGAAGTAATACAAGTGTTGATAGAAGACTATTGGATGCGGTTTTGGTTCCGACTCTACATATCAGTCAAAAAGATCCCAACGTTTGCCACAAAAAAGCACCGATTGTTTGACGGATCGGAAGTCAGTCTCAGAGATATCAAAGTGAATACCAATCGTATGACCAAAGATGGGATCAATTATTATTTGTCCGCAATGTGTCTCGTCTTAAGACAAGTGGGCATAGATTTCACTCGAGAAGAAGTGAACCATTGGTTAGCCGTCGTGTTTACTGTCATTAAGGATGACATTAAAGCATACGATCCGCAGACGGGAACCGTTGCCCTCATTGGTCGCGGGCTTTACGTCCAGCACTTGCTTCTGAAGCACAGCTGCCGTCCCAACAGCTCTGCCATCATTAATCTCAACGGTTGTATATATGATATGAATTTTACCATAATTTCAATTATCATTTACAACCACTGATAGGACTGTCGATACAATTGCGGGCAATGACTGCGATCGCCGCCGACGAAGAGATTACCGTTAGTTTAGTTGATCTGGACCTAAACCGCGACGACAGACACTCAGCGCTCAAACAGTGTTCAATAGTGTGTGAGTGCGACAAATGTGTCCACCATTTGGACCGTCGGGTCGATTACCAACGCATGCGGACGACAGACCTCTTCCCACTCCGTGTCTTCACTTCCGGCCAACAATTGACTGATTATTTGCGCGAATTGTTGGACGAATTGGATCTCGTTTTCGGCCAATACTATCCGAAGAAGACTATTATATTGTCCACATTTGTCACTCAATTATACAATTGTCCCGTAATTCCCAAATGTGTTCTCAAGGAACTGATGGTCAGTTTGTCGAAAGCTATTGCTGTGACACAACTGGAAGACTGCCCTCTCATCGATCAGTCGCTAAAGAGTTTGCTTTCGGACCAATTGTCTGAACAGCGAATCGATGAGTAAAAGAGTTGTTTATTATTGTGTCGTAAATGTGTTTATTTGTAACCAAATCAACGAATTTACTAATTAAATAAGATTTTGATTAAAATTTTGTAAAATTCATATATTTTTGAAATTTGCGCACAAATTATAGCCAATTAAAAGCCACAAATCAAGTGATGATTGGTTTGAGTCAACACTTGGTCTCACTTTTCAGCCATTAATCCACAGATCAGTCCATAAACTGAGAGACACTTTACGGACAAATCTGTCATACAATTAGTCCATCGCTTCCAACACAAGACTTTGTCACACAATTGGATCCAATCATCAAATCTGTGGTAAGTTTTGCAAAATTCATTAAAAACACGTTTTTTTCATTTGTTATGAAATCTATGGCCAGAAATGTCACCAAAACTGTCGAAACCGTTATCACCGGGAGATGTGATCACTCAAGACATGCCTCTCATTCATGTCCTAAAGTTTCAACTCAAAAGCAAATATTGCGACAATTGTTTTAAACGCTCGGATCAATTGAAGAGATGTACGAAATGTCTTCACATGTATTATTGCGGTAAAGAGTGTCAGAAGAATGACTGGAAGTATCACAAGAATGAGTGTCCACTCTATGGCCACCCAATGGTCCAGATGTTTATCGACGACAATTGGTCCCAACTTTGGCTCCGACTCTACCTATCAGTGAAAACGGTGCAAAACTTTGCCACAAAAAAGTACCGATTGTTTGACGGATCGGATGTCAGTCTCAGAGATATCAAAGTGAATGCCATTGATTTGAACGACAACTATAAACGGGAACGTTTCCAAGGGATTGGTATTCTCTTTGAGGCATTACATATGGATTACGATCCCAAAGAAGTACTCCATTGGTTGGCACTGGTATTCACTGTCCCTAATGTGGCCATACATTCGGGTGACGAGCAATCGATTGAGTTCATCGGTCGCGCGCTTTACGCCCCGAACCTAGTGCTGGAGCACAGCTGCCGTCCCAACAGTGCACTCATTGTTAACTTCAATGGTTTTGTTAATTTGTATTTTTAGTTAAGTTAACATTATTTTAATAATCATTTTTGGTTATCATTCATTAGGAGACCTATCGATACAATTGCGGGCAATGAGACCGATAGCCGCCGGCGAAGAGATTACTATAACTCTCATACCGTTGGATCGAAACCGTGAGGACCGACACAATGCGCTAAAGCAGTGGTCAATTGACTGCGAGTGCGACAAATGTGTCCACCATTTGGACCGTCGGATCGATTACCGGCGTCTCATACCCTTCGAGCCGTTACCGCTTCACGTCTTCAGTTTCGGCACTCAATTAATGGATTATTTGCGGGAAGTGTTGACTGATTTGGATGTGGTGTACGACGGATGCCATCCGCAGCGGACAATGTTTCTGAAGGGACTGATTATGGATCTACAAAAGTGTCCACTAATTCCCGAAACGGTTTTGAATGAAATGAAAGCAAATTTCACGAATGAAGTTGCGGTCACTTTTCGGGCCGACGACCCGTTTAGGCCTGTCTTAGGACCCGAAGGGTTGGTTTCGTTCAACGCATTCGTGGAGTGCAAGGAACTGGTAAAATGCATGGTGTGATTGATCCAGGGTATTGTCCGCATTATTTGAATTTGTGTCATTTATTTGTAATGTTTTATTCAATTGCTGTAATTTTGGTTTAATTTAATAATTATCGTTTGAAATGTTTTTTTTTCAATGTGTGTTTAATTTTAATTATTCTATGAATTAAGCAACGATTTCATTGTTTTAATTGTTTAGCATTTATTGTTTTTTTTAATACAAAACATATTACATTTTAATTGTCTTTTAGAACCAAACTTTTTATTATATTGTTTTACTAATCGTTTTAATCGCTTTTTTTATTCATGTGTTGATTATTTTTTCATCACTATTTCATTTAATTATATAATTTTGTGTTAATTTATAAATTTAATGATTACATGTTTTTTCAATGATTATTTGGACATTAATTCAATTAATTAAACAAATGAAATAAAATATCTGTTTGATTGAAATGAGTGTCAAATGTAGTGATTATAGAGTAATATCTGTACTATCAGTGACATACGCCATGTCCATCAGGGAGCTTATGAAGGCTGGGATTATGATAATTAAGGGTTATTGTGTTTTATTAAGTGCCATCACGGTGTAAAGCTATTATTACTCGCCATAAAAATAACATCTAGTACAATACAAAATAGTATNCGGTCGTCTTGGTCAGCAGCAAATTCAGTATTATCTTGTTTAACAAGTTTTCCTTTTATCCAAAGATAAACATTTTGCAAATCTAAATATTGAAGCAAAACTCAAAACGGGGGTCGACTCCAACGGTGTCCAAGGTCTGCGAGCCGAACTTTTAATTATCTGTCGCCCGTTGTGCCTTCAGTCTTGTTGAGCATGTGAGTCGTATAGCAACCGGTCCCGCGTTAGCCATCCAAGTCTCGCATCCGGTTTATGACTCACGTCCTGTCATCGACTCGCACGTCTGGTTAACGGGGCTTGCAGTCTTGCACTCGGCCTCTCGAGACTCGTCTCCGGTGTCCGTCTCTCCGGTCCGGTCTCTCATGTCCGGTCTCTGTCGCTTTTGTCGGGCCTCCGTCTCACGCTTGCGGTCGCCGTTTCTCTTGTGTCCGGTCGTGCATGCGTCTCGCCTGGTTTCTAACAAGTAAAGATCTGCTAACTACCAATTTTCAATTTTTTGATAAATTTCAAGTCTATCATATTATTGATTAATTTGCAATTTGATTGTAAAAATTTCTTATTAAATGGAACTGTAAACCGCTTTGCCCGAACCTTCAATCACATTGATCACATTTATATCAAACAGAAGTTACCTGTACGCGTACTCAAGTTAAGATCTGCTAACTACCAATTTTGAATTTTTCAATAAATTTGATTAGATGGTATACGAACAGTTTAATCGTTAAAATAACATTATTAAGGAATTACTTACCTTGACAAATCCGCTTTGCCCGAACCTTCAATCACCTTGATCACATTTATATTGGAACTGGTGTTGGGGTGTGATGTAATAGTATACCAAGCAGTGATTACCAAATATGGTATCACAAGATGTGAGAGCCCATCCCATCACCAGTTGAGAGAAGAGATGCTGCACTCAATCTGTCTATTCTCTCCAGAATACCGGCAGCCCTTTAAGAGCACTGACGTGTTGTATGTGTTGTTTGTGTGCTATTATGAATAAAACCCTTATTTCATTGTATTTGCCTATTTATTGATTAGGAGTGTGTTTGTGGTTCGGCGAGTGAGTGGTCAGTGCGAGTGTGAGTAATGGGTATTCTCGAGTGTGAAACGAGTGTAGGAAAGGCTGCTTTTACCTCGTTACAAGCAAGGGTGGGATTACTACCCCCTAATTCTCCGACCCCTCCCAAATTAAGATCGGCCGAAAACGCTCTGGAGGTGTGAACGTCTGCCGAGATCAGGAGCGCTAAGCACCTGAACCGGGACGCTAAGGACCGGCCGATGACTGACGCGCCCTCCTGTTGAAGCCGATCTTCCCTTACGCCCCCATTTGCCCTAATTGTACCCCTTTAATCATGGTAACCCAAATTGTGTGTAATTTTCATTGTGTAATAAATTGAATATTTTGTTCGTATTATGTTTCCTGTATGAATGAGTGTACAGTCCATTCAAATATTGATGATCTGCTGTTGTTGTAGTGGTAGTCGATGACCATGTTGTCCTTCACGGACATTATTTGTACGATTCCTGATGCGTTCACAATCACTATTACTGTCGTTCCGTTCGGTATCTGTATTGATAATGCAGTCATCATTGCTGTCACAATTGGTATCATTTGGTGTGGTTTGGGTTACACTTGTGTTGACTCTAGTGGCCAACAACTGAGCGGATGGTTGTCCTGCACTTTGATATAACTGGTGGTAAAGCAGTGACGAAAGCATTACTGACGGCCCGTTCAGATATGATGTGCTGGACGTGTAGTTGGCATAATAGGCGTGCGCTGACAGCCGAGCGGCCGCAGTGTATGAATGACTCACTGATTGTGGCAATAGTGAGGCGACGGCCGCCACTGCCGTACTGTTGGCAACGGTTGGCGTACTATTGAAAACCGAACTCGTGTTTGTGGTCACAGTCTTACCACATATAATGCACTCTATTCTTACATTTATTACACAATTACTGATTGGTATGAATAGAAGCGACAGAATTGAGTGAAAATAATTGAATTGAATTTTGCTCTTGAATTCAGAGATCAATTATAAGACAATCTTTTTCGTTTCGGGCAATTCATAGATATTTGTCTCAATAGAGCCTCAATCAGTGAAATATGAATATAGTGTACGGAAACTTGAA
>CAJPIZ010004404.1:0-10305 GCA_905368565.1 Medioppia subpectinata
TTGTTTATTCGTCGGTGAATTTGATGTGTGTGCGCCGCCTAACATTTCTAAAATCTTGATTTCAAAAATTAGATTTCTCGGAAAAATTTTGCGAAAACTGCTCCAGAGTCGACTTTATTTAACTACTCATAGTATTACCGGTAAAAATAAGGTTATTTTCTACGGTATGTACAGTGTATGTAAAACCTAAAACTGGGTTCTAAAAAAATCTTTGTACGTGAATACAATGTAGTTTTAATAGTATTTAAAATTCATATTTTTGTTTTAAATATTAATTACTTTTTAAACTAAATATATAAATATAATTTTTATATGAATTATTATTTTATTAATTATAAATATTTTATCCTTAATTGTTAATGATTGTTAAAAATTCAAATTCATTATAGCCAATTGTATTTATAAATAGCCAACATAATTAATAAAGTAACGTAATCATGGTAAATTTGAAGACCATTATTGCAATAATTGTTTTATATTAATTATTTATTTAATGAATTTGTAGCCGTATTACAACATTTTTAAAAATTGCATTATAAGTAGAATATTTAAAACATTTGACAGTATTTAGTAGGCGGGTAAAAATTAACATGTTTAAATATGTTTCAAACCGGGTTCATAAGTACTTGCAACGTTGGTATTTATACAACAGTTGTATATACAGTTACTGTATATTTATGTAGATTTGATTTTTATTTCATTATATTTTATCCCTTTTCAATGGGTTTGTTTAAATTGTAACTATATTTTATTTTTAAAAATCAGTAAAGTACTTTCCAAATGTTATTAAAATAAGTTTTTATTTTACATTTATATATTTAAGTGCTTAAAATCTACCTACTTAAAATACTGATGTAATGCCCATTGTTTTCACTAACATACTGTACAGTATTGCCTACGATAAATAAATTTGCATTTTATATAATAAATTAATTATTAATAAAACCTTGTATTGAGTGCAATATTATGTGAATCTTAAGATACAAAACAACAAACATATTATTAATTGATTGAATTAATTGTGTTGTTATGTACAACAACAAAGTCATTTATATTTCTACACAAATATATATTATAGAATATTCTGTAATATAGTAAACGTATAATTTATTTATCGTTTGAAGTACACTATAAAATAATACAATAAAACTATTGTTCATTAGATACAATGTACTAATTACAAATATTTGCTATTATAAACATGCAAGATTAATTAAATATTAATGATACTGTACAAGAATAATACTTAATAATACCGTTAATATTGTGTAATAATAGTACTTACAAATATTGTTATGAATACTACACGTATAAATTTGAAATTGTTGTTAATATTTACTTATATGCAAATTCTAGTCTAAATCCCACTTTCACCTATCCCACTTATACACAAATACTTGGTAAAATATTGATGGAATTTTAAAATGTATATAAATACCTACACAATATAAAATACTTGATGAATAAAATATTAAATGGTTACATTAAGATTATGTATAATATAAAATAAAGTAAATTTAGATATCACCTGAACAATATATGCAAACAGATATTAAATGTCATTCACTGTCATACATAAACTGTAAGGCCATTACGCAAACGCATCTAGGCAGTTGTTAGATGTGCTTTTTTATTAAAGTAAAATTATTAAAATAACAATTTTTTCAATAATACGTTAACAGGACTTTATATGTTTAGTACAGTGTTACATTGTACATTAATTACATGTATAATTAATGTTGCCATATGTGTTTGATTCATCTATCAATATTATGATCATTGTATTTTTATTTAATGTAGATTATAACAAGGTTTTCACAACAAATTATCTAATCCAGTTTTTGTTCATACCACTGATTTAATGTTTGAACATTTATTTATATTGTTTATGTTAAAGCTAATTAAAAAAAACACCAAGATAAATTAACAACTTACACTTTGTGTAAACTTATAATTTGAATTAATATTATGAATAAAACAGCATTTGTTTGCGGAGTTTGCGGAGACCGAGCGATAAGTATGAAAGTTAATTGTAATTCATCTTAGAAAATAATTAAACAGCAAATATAAATATAATCAGTACAGTAGCTGAATGTAAATAAACATATCATGCATTAAATTTTATTTAAATGATATTAATTTAGAAAATAATAATATTTGATTTAGGCAAGAATTTTGGTGCATACACTTGCGCTCCATGTAAAGCGTTTTTTCGACGAAATGCACCAAGAAATAAGGTGATTCTATCATCATAATAAATAAATCATTTAGATTAATCACGTATAATTAAATTATAATACTAAATGACATATTTGCTTTTAATGTAGTCATCATGTTTTTACGGCGGCGACTGCGATGTCACTCACTTTACCAGAAAGTTTTGCCAAAAGTGTCGCTTAAATAAATGTTATGCCATTGGAATGAGAAAGGTAATTTATTCATACATGTCCATTACATTTTGACAATAAATTAATCACGTTTTTAATGTTGTTATCCAAGGATTGGATTCTCACAGAGAATGAGAAAATAATGAAACGTAAAAAAGTAGAGCAAAATCGCAGAAAAAGACTTTCAATTGAAAATATTATTTGCAATAATAATAACAAAAACATTAATGACGACAATAATAATAATAACAGTGTAATTAAAACTGATTACTCGGTCTCTGATGGCCATTCCTATGAGATAATCCCTAATCAAAGTCCAGACAATAGTCGCGTTATAGACATTAGTAATCAATCCGAGTATGAAATGAGTTATGTCTGGACTCCAGACTCTGAGGACACACCTAATGATAACACAATGATATCACACAAAGCCATCGATCAACACATAATTAATGACTTAATTGATCCGAGACTAGCGGATCAGTTGGCAAACAAAGAGCTGTTTTTGAACAATCAGCAAAAGTTCAAATTAGCCACCGTTTCTATTGTCAGACATATTAGCAATTTTAGCATATGTTTCAACGAGTTTGAAATCAATAAAATCCGGGAACTGTTGACAGCCATGAATTGGATCCGTGAGCCCACCGGTGGGATGATTACCGGCGAGTTGGCTGACCCAATGCAATACAAAATGACCATGGCTACCAGATTCAATAAGCTAATCCAAAACTTTACCAAAATGACAAAACAGTTGAACTCGTTTAATAATTTGTGCGGCAATGATATGATAGCCCTCATAAAGTATGGCTGCGTTGAGAATATAATGATGCGTTCGGTTCAGTACTATAATCATAGGGACAGGTATTGGACGATATGTGCGGTAAATGAGCATGAGTTAATTTGACATTTATCTTGGTTAGTTATAATTACATTTATGGATTTTGTTGGTTATAGGATAACAAAAGTTCATTTATACTAAAAATGGATTTTATAGCTAAATGCGAGCCATTGATTGGCGACTCTTATATCAGATACTTTGACATTATGTGTCCGGAATGGGATTCAGACCGTCTGATTGTAGATCTGGTAAATTATTTTATTTTAATTAGTTATTAATTAATATTATATATAATAATATTTACTCTATATTTTATTTGAATTAATCATATTCTATTAGCTAACAGCTATAGTACTGTTTGACCCAAACAGACCGAACCTTAAGCACCGACATGTTATCAAGTTAGTTTCTACAAATTAATTTAGAATTATATTAAATAAATAACCTAATTTGTTTTTGTTTACATAAGGTTTGAGCAGAATCTTTATATGTATTTACTTCTACGATATATACTGTTAAAATACTGTATATTTGGTTCCGAAATGGCCAAGCTCAAATTTCTCCGTATAATGAGCTCAATTAAGGAAATTAATACCCTTGGTGTAATCACTAAGCTTAATTGGTCTCATGCTAATCCAGGTGATGTTGGGCCTTTCATATCAGAAATTTTGGATCTTGGTAATTTGACAAAAAATGATTAAATTTATTTAGTGTACATTATATACTGTATTTCGAGCAAAATATACTTGTATTTAAATGACAAACATTTGTTATATTGAATTTTAATACAATATTGTTTGACTGAACTAGCATTTAGGTGTTTTATTTATTTTCTAAATCATTATTTATGATAGGATTATACAATTAAATAATGAGAAACAGTATTTTGAATTAGATGTTTATATTTATTTTGTTAATAATTTTATTTTGTAAATTATAATATTACTGTACTATTATATGATAATGTATTAAAATAATTATAATAATATATTACAATATGTAACATAACAATAAAAACAATTCAAATATTGTAATATAAATATAATTTTATATTTATTAATTATGTTCTTAATGTGTTTCCAATGGATATAAAAATTTTGTTGCTATTAATAACTTATTAATTATCATGTTTGCATTTTTATAATTGTGTAATACATATTCTAGACACTGTTTGAGCAATACTACACAATATTACACATACATGTTGTACATACCAATTTGATAATCAAATATTAATATTAAATTAATTGTTATTAAATTATTATTTTACTATACCCTGTTATTTTGCATTAAAAATATAGATTTACATTTTATTAAATGCATTATTATTAATAATAAAACTTTGCATTGAGTACAATATTGTCTACATTTCAAGACATTTTATGACAACAACACAAACAACAAATATATTATTAATTGATTAAATTAAAGTGTGTTATTTTATGTTTACAAGGTTATTTATATATCTATTCAAATATATATTATAGAATATTCTATATTATGCTATAATAAGTAAATACATTTATAATGTACATGTATAATTTATTCCATATATACAAACCTCATACAATAATAAAATATATTATAATTAATAAATTTTAGTATAACTATTTAACAGATACTTAACAGATACAATACAAGAATTATGTACAAATTATTAGTTATATCAATAAGCAATATTAATTAATTATTAATGATACTTTTACATTAATAATATTTTGTATCAAGATTAGTGGAGAGAATATTTTTGTACAAATTTAAAGTTAAATTTTATAGCATTATTATTCATATTTACTTAAATACTAATTCTAGTCAATTACCTACAAGTATTCCACTTACAGAAAGAATATTCCACGTATAAGTTACAAATCAATTAAATTGGTAAAATATAAGTGAATTTTTATATAAATATATCTAAAAATATATTTCAAACATTCAAACATTAAAAACCTAATGAATAAAAGATTAATTTTTTGAATTGAGATTAAGTACAAAATAAAGTGAATTCAGATATCGATTGCATAATTGATGCGAACAGATATTCAATGGTATTCAATGTCATACACAAACTGTAAGGCCATTTACGCAAACGCATCTATGGGTTATGCGATCTTTATCGACATGCTTTTGCCTCTTTAATATGACACAAAAAGTACTATTCAACATAATTTTAGTATAATTAACATTGCCATAAGTATTTGATATACGTCTCAAAATCATGGTAATCGTATTTTAAAAGTAGAAAATATAACATTTTGCTGAAACAAAAAAGTTTTAATCATCTTGTTTAGTTCTGTTTAGTACACTTTTACAATGTACAGTATATTAGAGCACATATCAAACTTTATGTTCAAACATGCTGCAAATCATATGTGATTAAACTTTCATTTATATAGTTGTTGTTATAGTTAATAAAAATATCAAGATTAATAACTGTGTTGTGATTGAACATATTTAATTTGATTTAACGTAATGAACGAAACGGCATTTGTTTGTGGAGTTTGCGGCGACCTAGCGATAAGTATGTTAATTAATACATCATATTTAGATTAAATGTCATTAAATAGCAAAACTGAATTAAAACTTATCATGTCGCAATTTTTATCTAATTAATACCTAGGCAAAAATTTTGGCGCATATACTTGCGGTCCGTGTAAAGCATTTTTTCGTCGAAATGCTCTTAGAAACAAGGTTTAAAACCATGATACATTTATTATTTTATTTTATTTAATCTAATTTAATTTAATTAAGGCCCTAAACATTATTATAATTATTATTTAATTACTTTTAATATAGTTATCATGTTTTTTCGACGGCAAGTGCGATATTACTCCCATTACCAGAAAGTTTTGCCAAAAGTGTCGTTTAAGTAAATGTTTTGCCGTTGGCATGAAAAAGGTAATTAATTAATGCATTTCCATAACATGAATGTCATATTCACAGCAAAATAATCACGTTTTCAATGTTGTTATCCAAGGATTGGATTCTCACAGAGTATGAGAAAATCATGAAACGTAAGAAAGTGGAGGAGAATCGACGCAAACGACGTTTAATTGAAAATATTTACAATAATAATATTAATAATAATAATATTGTATTTAAAACTGATTACTCGGTCTCTGATAGCCATTCCTGTGAGATAATCCCTACTCAAAGTCCAGATAATAGTCGCGTTATAGACACTAGTAATCAATCCGAGTATGAAATCAGTAATGTCTGGACTCCAGACTCTGAGGACACACCCAATGATAACACAATGATATCACACGAAGCCATCGATCAACACATAATCAATGACTCAATTGTTCCGAGACTAGCGGATCAGTTGGCAGACAAAGAGTTATTTTTGAGCAATCAGCAAAAATTCAAATTATCCACAGTTTCTATCGTCAGACATATCAGCAATTTTAGCATAAGTTTCAACGAGTTTGAAATCAACAAAATCCGGGAACTGTTGACAGCCTTGAAATGGATTAGAGAGCCCACCGGTAATACCGTTATAGCCGAGTTGGATGATCCGGTTCAATACAAAATGACCATGGCTGCCAGATTTAATACACTGATCCTAAATTTTATTCAAATGACAAAACAGTTGAACCCATTTAATAACCTGTGCGGCAATGATATGATAGCGCTTATAAAGTATGGCTGTATTGAAAATCTGTTGATGCGTTCACTTGAGTATTATAACCCCAAAGACAGGTACTGGACAATAAACACGGTAAATGATCATACGTTGATTTTAAATTCAGCTTGGTTAATTATAATTTTACTTTACTAGGACCATAACAGTTCTCTTTTGCTAAAATTGGATTTTACGGCTAAATGCGAACCATTTTTGGGCGACTGTTATATCAGATACTTTGACATTATGTGCCCGGAATGGGATTCAGATGAGCTAATTATGGACTTGGTAAATAAATTTACTTTACTTTAATTATTCATAGCTAGATTATTATTAATTATTATTTAATTAATAATTTATTTATTTTATTTTAATATTTATAGTTAACTGCTATAGTACTGTTTGACCCAAACAGACCGAACCTTAAGTACCGAGATGTTATCGAGTTAGATAATACAAACAAAACTAAAATTATATAAATAAAATAATCTAATTTATCCTTTTTGTTTCATAAGACTTGAACAGAATCTGTATATGTATTTACTTCTACGATATATACTATTAAAATATCGAGCTGACTCGTCGATGGCCAAGCTTAAATTTCTCCGTATAATGAGCTCAATTAAAGAAATTAATGCCCTTGGTGAAGTTATTAAAATTAATTGGTCTAATGCAAGTCCAAGTGATGTAGGGCCTGTTATCTCAGAAATTTTGGATCTTGGTAATCCGGCAACAAGATGTAAATAATTAAATATCGTCAGTATTTTATATTAATTCACTTTATTTAATGCAAAATATACTTATATTTAAATGACAATTATTTGTTATATTGAATTTTCTTATATAATATTGTTTGAATGAAATAGCATTTACGTGTTTTATTTATTTTATAAATCACTATTATTGATTATACATTTAAATAATGAGAAACAGTATTTTAAATTAGATGTTTAATAAACAAAATTACATCATTTATATTTACATCTTTAATAATTTTGTTTTGTAAATTTAAATGTTACTATTATTTTATATAATTTATTAAAGTAATTACCATTATTATTTACCACGAATAATTACAATATCTAAAATTATAAATGGTATCAATATTGAAATGTTGTACAATAATTCCAATTTTATATTTATTAAGTATGCTTTTAATATATAATATTTAATAAAATAAAAAATAACTTATAATTGTTTTGTATTTTTATATTGTTTTAATACATTTACTATAATACAATATGCTAAACTGTTTGAACAATGTTGCACAAGAACATAATGTTATTTGTAGAAAAAAATAATGTATAATATTTAAAACTTCATTGTTTTAATACAATCTTGGTATAAAATAATTATGCAAATGAGAGAGAGAGAGAGAGAGAGACTTATAAGTGTAATTCGTAAAATTATTATACCAAGATAAATTTTAGTTCATTCTTATAATGCAATAAAATACTCAAAATGATTGATCATATCTACGTTCAACAAATAACCGAAAGTGGTAAACAAAATTCCACATCAAAAATAACTATTACATCTCATAATCATTCCCTTATCAACAATAGTTGTCGACTGTTTATGAATATTGTTAACATAGATTGAAGTGCGTCTATAATCAGTATATTTCTGATTACTTAATTAAAAGTATTGTAATTAACGATAATTTTATATAATCCAGCGCTCATACAATGTTTTGGTTTTCACATTAACAAGGATATTAAATATACTAGGAATTACAAAACAGATTTTCTGTATTATAAAATAACCATTGAATTTCATGTAATTTAATACCGAGTATTGTTTAGAAATTTTAATTTTGAATTAAATTTTACCTTAAATTTTTAACTTTATACTTAAACTTTTTAGGTATAACTAATAATAAGTAATTTCATTAAGTGGTTACATTCGTATTACAATCATTACATTTGTATTATTAATAATATAAAATGTAAATTTATTTTTATTCATTATTTTATATATTGACTGTTCGTTAAAATGATACTTTATATCGTTTATAAATAATTATCTGTTTTATGTATTCTATCAATAGATTGATTGATTGATAATTGTTGAGTGATTTGCAAAATGCATATCTGAATAATTAATGAAAGCAAAACATGGTTTAAAAACATCAACATATCAATTAAAGACTTTCCCAATTAATTATAAGAAAACTCATTAATAAGACATTCAGTCATTTTATCATATTTTAACTATACTGTAAATTGTAAATAAAAATAACATGGTAACACTTTTATGCACTAAATTGGCCAATAAGTAAATTTATATCTCGTTCAAATGAGGATTACATATAATCGGAGTCTGAATGCAGTTATTTTGCCGACATTTACATTAAATTGAAACACAAAATATTTTATACATTTTGCTTATCACACAAAAAGTGCGATAAATTGTAGGAAAAGGCTTATCTGTTATATAATAAATGAAATTATGAAATAAAGATTTACACTAAAACATATAATGTTTATATCAATAGTTTTGAGAAAAAATCAAATATTAATAAGTAATACTGTTTAATAAAAGTGCCTTGAATGGAAATCCATATCTAGTATAACGTGGTAATTAAGTTGATATTCTGTACTAAAGTGTTATGTTTAAACTAGTAAATTAGTAAATAAGCTGTATATGGTGATTCATAATTTACAACTATTATAATTGATAAACAATACTATTGTTAACACTATAGTTAGTAATTAATATATAAATTGTTAACAATTAAATCAACAAGCTACAATTCTTAACTCGACGTCTAATCAAACATTATATTTAATATTATTGTTATTTCGAAACAAAACTTCTGTGTATTTGATATGAAAAATAGCAGATTTCACACGAAATCCCGATTGGATTGAAATACTGGTGTCTCTCATGTATTATCATAAAAATTTATTTCTATGTCATTATCACCACTCTTGGAGTCCCAATGAATAACAATACTTTCATTAAGTATTACAAATAATTTACAAAACACTCCATCTCACTTTAGCCTACTATCGTACAGTGAGTCTGGATAATTGATCAAGCATACATTAAACATTGATTTATTGGTACAAACTATTAACTACTGATAGACATGTCTGACGAAAGCGAGTCTAAAGTATGCGGTGTTTGCGGAGGACAGGCCATCGGTAACCATACACTTGTATTTGCTATTAACTACAGTCTAACCCCGTTTTGCATCACACTTTTTTGTAGGCAAAAACTTTGGTGCCCTGACGTGTGGGCCGTGTAAAGCGTTTTTCAGGCGCAATGCCTATCAAACAGCCGTATAATTGCCATTAAAATGATTAATAATTAAATTTAATTGTAAATAACTTTTGCATATATTTATAGATTGAATGCTATTTTGGGGACAAATGTCAAGTAAGTGTTGTTACGAGAAAATTCTGTCCCAAATGTCGGCTAAATAAGTGTTTTGAGATCGGAATGAAAAA
>CAJPIZ010004405.1:0-10304 GCA_905368565.1 Medioppia subpectinata
TATCTAAATTTATTTAATATTAAAAACATTTTTGTTTATATTATATTTTATTCAAAACTAATCATTATTTCGCTAACAATAGATCCTGATAACTTCAGAAACTCAGTAAAATTAATTATATCAAATTGTATAATTAATTATTCTGCAATCCCCAGGTACAATTAATAGAATCACGTGGTTTTAAAGCGGAAACGCACTTGGTAACAACCGGCGATGGCTATATATTGACTATATTTCGTATAGTAAACCCGTATAATAACAAGTTAGACAATAAGCCAGTAATTATATGGCACGGCCTAACTTACAACTCAGACTCCTGGCTCATGTCAACACCCGGCCAATTGAATGTCAACGGGGTATATGTTGAAAATGACCATAAGTATAATGATTGCCAGCTTTTAGTGACTCGGAATCTGGCGTTTACGCTGTCCGCCTGTGGCCACGATGTATGGCTGCCCAACTTTAGAGGCACCGGCTATTCAACCGGCCATCAGCTCTTGGATTCAGTGTTCAGTATATTTTTGTTTAATGAAAATATTTATTTTACTATAACTGTGTTTATTTAATTTACATTGATTAAATTATTTGTTTTATATTATTGCGTTTAGATCGCACGTACTGGGAGTACACGTTCACAGAATTAGGCTTATATGATGTACGGGCAGTAGTCGAGTACGTGCTCCGGGTCACCAATAAAAGTATCATTATTAACTTTAGTTATAATTATTTAAACATGTCAAATATATAAGATTTTAATACTTTTTTGCCAGACTCTGTGGGCTATATCGGGCACTCATTGGGATCGACGGCAATGTTTATACTGTTATCTCTGGCGCCGGACTTTGAGCGCTACGTCCGGCCATTTGTAGCGCTGGCGCCGTTTGCCTTCATGTCACACATGACCAGCACTTTACGTCTAATCGCACCGTTAGAGCCAATGCTGAGGTATTTATCACAAACATCATGTAAATTCTCACCATATATATAAATAAGTAAATTAGTACTTAATTTATCACGTATATAATTAATAGAAAATATGCATTACCGCTGGGTATACCGGTGCCAATCGCCCAGTTTATAGGCGTCTGTCTGTGCGGTAACCAATACTTTCAACAATTATGCGCCGATATATTTTTCTATACGACCAGTGGTCGCGATCCCAGCAATTTAAACATTGTAAGACAACACGTGTTTCATTATTTTTAATTATGATTTATAAACATAAAACATTTTATAGACTCGGATACCGATTTATATAAGTCACAACGGAGCAACATTTAGCACGTGGGTGTACGCCCATATGGCACAGTTAATACAGGCCGGTGGCTTTAGACTGTTTGACCATGGTGTTGCCGGCAACCTGCAGAGGTATGGCCAGTCCCGGCCACCGGACTATCCATTATCGAGCATTAGGTCCACAAATATAGCCATATTTTATGGCAACAATGATTTGATAGCAAACATTACTGATGTCAGGACTCTTATCAGTAAACTTAAGGGTATTTACATTTATATTTAATTTTATATTTTATAGCATTTTATTTAAAAAAAATTATGATTATAAAATTTTTTGTATAGTTCCGCTTTTGGACAATTACGAAGTGCCCTATGACCGCTGGTCTCATGATGATTTTAATCTTGGTATCAATCAGGGAAATTATATCAATAAAAGAATTTTGGACTTGTTGCGTTTATTTAATTAGAATCTAGAGTATTTACATGTGATTTTACGATGATGGTGTAAATGTAATAACAAAAATTTGTTTTATTAATGAACTAATAAATTTTTATTTATTGTAAAAGTAGATGAATTTTGCAATGATATTACACTGAATTAATTACGTTAAATAACTTAAAAACACAGAGACAATGAAATAATAAACATTTATCATATTCCTTACACCTATCACGCAATAAAAATAGCTATTTTTACTTACATTAAACACTTTTTTACGACACAACAAAATAATTACCACAAAATACTAGACACAACGCAAAACAACCACAAAAATGACTACCAAAATACTAACCATACTATTAATAATACAAGTAACTAATGTCATCCACGGGTCATACATCGACCTACCGGTGCCTGAATCTAACCAGTGTTGGTCACTAAACACGACCAAATGGGAAGTGGAAGTGTGTCGCAGGGATGCCATATTCGCGTGGGATGTGTACCTGCATATAGACCCGGACGACGATACAGTCAAACCCTATTGTTGCGCTCATTACGAGTATTTTGATTGCGTTAAAAAAGTGGGTCGAATGCAGTGCAAGAATCAGACAGAAACCGATGAGATTACCAAGGTGGCCGATACTAACCAAGATCAAATGGGCGAGAAATGGTGCCAGGACAAATATAGCCATGGTTCGTGGAAGTGCGAGATGCCTGTTTGGGGCACTGTATTGTGTTTTGCTGGCTTTCTGCTCGGTATGGGTCTATTGGCTTATGTGTTGTTTGGTGTGTTTAAGTTGCAGGGTTAGTTATGTATTTGATGGGTGCTATTTTAGTAATAAAGTGTATAGAGAGAATAATTATCAAAAAATTAATATGGTTGGATTAATTAATATTTAATAGCTTGTCATTTTAATATTTACGTTTAATGTTGTGCGACAAAAATAAATAATTTTTTATTTTTACTGATTTATTACTACAAAAATTAATTAATATTGTAAATTTTTACAAATTTGTATTTTGCTTATTTAATATATTTATTTCTATAATTGTTTGTAATACAAATGTTATAATAAATAATAAAATTGAAACATTAAAAATCATAATTTTAGTTTAAATTGTAATATAAAAACCTTATTTATATAATCAAACTGTCATTTTATATAATTATAAATGTTTACAATAAAATCAAAATTATTTAGCTTGACATATGGAGAGAACCGCTCATCACTCATAAATTATTTTATATTTTGTTATGAGTCATAATAATAGTGAATTAAATTAAACATCATATATTTTTATTTTTATGCTTATAATAATCAACTAAACAAAAAACATTACAAATAATTATAAAATTTTAGTAAAACAATAGGCTATTATCTGATAGATAATCTGATAGATAATAAAATTACAAACAAAATACTAAACTACTATAATTGTAAGTAAAGTTGTAAATAAAGAATTAAATTATCAATTAAAACTTAATTATTTGACTATTAATAATAGCTAATTACTGGTAATTAATTATTACAAATTTAATTTAACATGTTTTACAATAAATAATGAAAACATTTGTGACAAATCATTTGTCACATAAAAATACAATATTTTAAGTGCTTATTGTTATCTGAAACGACTGTTCCCTCCAATCCTAAGCATACCTGTGCCAGTAGTTTACGTTTGTATTTCCCAATACCGTATGAAACGATACAATCAATTAATACACAAATCAAATTATAATAAAGCAATATCTGTACATGCAAGATAGATGAGCATAAATGTGCTAGTAAGTTTATGCCATAATTTTAAGCATATGTACGATGGGATAGTAAGTATCAGATATTGTATACATACTGTATAACTATATTATATAAATAGCTTCATAAAAACTTACAAACAATTCATTTACTAACGCAAAAAGTAAAACATCACACAAAAATATATTATAAAATGTTTATTTCGGTAATACTATCGCTGGTAATAGCCATATGTGCGGCGCCGGCACTGATCACCGGCAGTCCCTTCAGTGACCCACACTTTAAGGACAGCCGGTCAGTAATAGTACACCTCATGGAGTGGACGTACGACGAGATAAGCAAAGAATGTGAATTATTTCTGGGCCCTTATGGGTACGGAGGGGTACAAGTGTCGCCCGTAACCGAAGTGGCAGTCCTACCACGTAGGCCGTGGTGGGAACGCTACCAACCCGTCACATACGAAATCAATGGTCGCTCGGGTGACGAGAAAGCGTTCGCCGCTATGGTTGACACATGTAATAAAGTCGGGGTTAGGATCTATGTTGATGTGGTGCTCAACCATATGACTATGGCTGAGCAAGGTGAATTTATTTATAAACCATAAACTATAATACTCTAATATAACTTAATTTTACCTAACGTAATCATATTTATTTTGTATTTGAAACTAGGGGTAGGCACAGCTGGTCACACCTACAACGGCAACGAGTTCAATTATGATGGGGTGCCGTACACTCACCTGGACTTCCATCAACACCCGGCCTGTCCCACACCTGGTGACAATCTGAACATACGGGACGACAAATACGACGACCCGATTGAGGCCCGCAATTGCCAGTTGGGAGGACTCCGGGACTTAGATCAGAGTAGGGATTGGGTGCGCCAAAAACAGGCACAATTACTCAACAAACTGACCTCGCTCGGTGTGGCCGGTTTTCGATTGGACGCGGCTAAAGAAATGTGGCCATGTGATTTGCAAAATATTACCACCCGTTTGACCGCGTTGAACGCAAAATACTTCCCTGCGGGCAGTCGACCGTTCATTTACAACGAGTTCATATCGGGTGTGAAAGTTAAGGCTACAGAGTATACACCGTTGGGTCGGGTGATCGAGTTCAAAAACTACGACAATTTGGCCAGGGTGTTTCGCAAGTTGGACGGTAAAATGCTGAGCTTTTTGCGTAACTACGGCGCCGGACCCCAGGGCTGGGATATGTTGCCATCGGACGACTCGTTGGTGTTTGTGGACAACCACGACGTCCAACGCGGACACATCGGCGACATCACTGTTACGCTCACCTATTTTGACGCCCGGCTACTGAAAATGGCCACCGCTTTTATGCTTGCCTGGCCTTATGCCGTGCCTCGCATTATGAGTAGTTACTACTGGCCCAGGAATGTACAGGTAATGCCAATATATAAATTAACCAACATATTAATTCAGTATTAATTACCACATGTTTACTATTGAAACAGAAAGTGGATAATCAATACAAAGACTTAAATGATTGGATGGGTCCGCCACACGACTCACAGGACCGGATAGTCGGCGTTCAACGTATGCCAGACCTGAGCTGTGATCCCAAAGTGTGGATCTGTGAGCACAGGTGGCGTCAGATCTATAATATGGTTAAGTTTAGAAATATGGCCGGTTTTGAACCGGTGTCCAACTGGTGGGAGAATAAGTACCACTCGATTGCCTTCAGTCGCGGCAACAAAGCCTTCATAGCCCTCAACAATGACGACCACCCCATCGATCAACAGCTCAACACTGGACTCCCGGCCGGCACTTACTGTGATGTCATATCAGGCAATATTGTTGGTAAGTCATCTAGATTATAATTTGATAAAATGATTCAATAACATTGTCAAACTGATCACGTGTTTATAAATAGGTGGCAAATGTGAGGGCAAACAAGTGGTGGTGGGAACGGGAGGAATGGCACACATAGTGGTGGACAACAAATGGGAAGATCCCATGATTGCCATACATATCAACTCTAAACTTTAACTAAGGATAACAACACTTATTTATATAATTTTTCTGGTTACTTTTATAAACATGTTAAAATATGATTATATTTTTTTATACATTAGATTTTACGAATGTAAAATACTTTATTGTTTTAATAAATAAAATTATTGTTAAAATAAATATATTTTATTACATATAATTAGTTATATAATAAATACAGACATGGTAACATATTTATTTATCGGGATTAAGTAATTTTAATGAATATGTATATTTCATAATTAGGGATAAATAGGTACAGGATTAGGGAGCCCACACTCGGTACTCCAATTATCAGGTACAAAAGGATTAAGACTATTAGCAAACATTTTGAAACTACATGGACCAATTGGTTTATTATGCACACAACAGTTGGGTAAATTGACCACAAGCCATTTAAAATAGCCAATCTTTGTACTGTCTGCGTAAAACACCTTAACAATATAATTGCCTTTAATTCGGTGCAACTCAAACACCAGTGCCGAGCCATATGAGGGTAAAATAACTTTACCATTGAGTACGCGATACAAAAACGCTATGTCTGTATCGTGGGTCAGGTAGTGGTACACTTTAAGCCTGGTCGTATTTTTCACCATAGCTATTGTAGTATTCATATTAGCTATTAATGTGCCAATGAGAGGGCCGGCACGTAGGCGCTGCACAGACACCGTATTGGTAGTCAGGGTAAAGTCCTCGAGCTGAAAGCCCCGGAGCTGAGCCATGGTTTTGCTAACACCCATCTCCTTGAGCCACGGGGGCGGGGGTTTGGGGTAATCTAGCTCACAAAACAGCGTGTCGTACAGATTGGCCAATTGTTGTACCGTAGTAAAATTGTCCCTGGTTAAATTCTCTACCTGTTGTACAAACGCCTTGTGCTCAGTCAAATAATTAGTGGCCGCTGTTGAGCTTAATTGTTGTGTTTCTATGCTCTGGGCGTTGGGACAGGTGGCCGACGCCTCCAACAGGGCGTCTATAGTCGCGGGCACTGTCTCGACGGCCATGGGTTGCCACAAGTGAGCCAACTGTAGTTTTTTGTCCCACACCCACCGACCCTGGGGTTTATACATACCGGCCGCTACGGAGTAGGCGCTCTCCAGACACCGGTCGGCCGCAGCCGAGCGTTGGTATATTGTTTTGGGCGACACTCCCAGCCATTGGCCGTATCGGTGCCGAAATAGTCGGCCCGTTTCGTACATACGGTGTTTGCCTTTGGGTGTGAGTGCGCCCAACCCGTCCGGCCACGTGTCGTTGGCGTAGGGGTCGTGTGGGTAGAAACTGGTCGGTGTCCGGTCCCCGTGTCGTTGCACTATCTGTACCAATACTAGGGTTGATGTGGTGTATGAACTGCTGTGGTCATACGTACAGTGAATGGTCATAATATAACCAATTAATATTGGTAATATAATGTTTGTTGAAGCGATCATGGTGTACTGTAAATAGGATGTTTTACTTTTTAATGCAATTACTTTTCATTAATATGCTAATATTATTATTTTTTAATAATAAAATCTAATTTTTATTTAGTTAACTGATAATTTATTTAAATTAAAAATATTTTAATTACCTTATTTAGTTTGCAGATAATTTATAAATTAATTAAAAAAATAACACAATGTAAATAAGTTATACTTATTTACATATTTAAACATAAAATATCAATATAAATAAGTGAAAGCATTCAAACACTTACAGTAGAACATACAATTAAAATATAAAATGTATAATAAATTCACTGCAATATATACATATTTGTGGCGCAAAATTAAACAAAAAATTAATGATTTAACATAAAAATATAGGACCCAATAATGTCAAATAATGTTCAATAATTACCCGGATGCGAAAATTTTAAATATTATGTTAAAATATGCTTATAATGATATTAATTCTACAGTGATATACATATTTTATATTAGTGTCAATTTATTATTATGCAATATATTACAATGAAAAGAGTTGTTTATCATTTTAACATTCATGACATTTTTATTTATTAGCTTTATATTTTTAATTTATTATAAATTATTAAGATATGTCAATTAAATTTTAACTAATTTAATTAATTATGCTTTTATCAGTAAATTAAAACATTTGTAACATTTAACAGATTTTCCCAAAGGATTTACTTAATCTCTGTCCAGAAATAAGTATAACTTTGCGATTAATCTTTTAAAATAAATATACGAAAAAATATTATAAGATAATAAAAGCCTTAATAAGTCTGTTCCCATCATAGCATACCTGTGCCAGTAGTTTGCGTATGCCTTTCGTTATGGTATTATTAAATCAAACATATTATCACTTTTACTACTTTTAATCAAATAATAGTCATTGAGATTTACGTCAAGTGTTTTAGCACAACAACAGAACCTATTATTTGTCAATCATTTCAATGCATTGATTATTAAATATAGTTATCATTGCTTTAAAGCACTTCTCGAGCACTTGTGAGACCGCAGACATACCTGTGCTCAGCAGTTATGCCAATGATTATTGTGCAAAGTGTGAGTGAAAGCACAGGTATGTACTCTCAGGCAAAAGATATGATAATAATATAGACACCAGTATATAAAGCCCAACAAAACAGCCAACTATTCATTCAATTGTTAAAAAACAAAATCATTAAACAAATAACATATTACAAAACCAATTGTAAAATGTTTAGTCAAACAATAGTAGGGCTTGTAATAGCCATATGTGCGGCGCCGGCACTGATCACTGGCAGTCCCTTCAGTGACCCCCACTTTAAGGACAACCGATCAGTAATAGTACACCTCATGGAGTGGACGTACGCAGAGGTGGCCAAAGAGTGTGAGCTATTTCTGGGCCCCTATGGCTTTGGTGGAGTACAACTATCACCGGTAACTGAGGTGGCAGTGCTAGACCGTAGGCCGTGGTGGGAACGCTACCAACCCGTCACTTATGAGATCAATGGCCGGTCGGGCGACGAGAAGGCTTTCTCCGATATGGTTGACAGATGTAATAAAGTCGGGGTTAGGATCTATGTTGATGTGGTGCTCAACCATATGACTATGGCTGAAGAGGGTACGTGTGCTTGTATAGAATAATTTTGTTTACAATAAAATAATTAATTAATTATTGGTTTAATATAAACATAGGTAAGGGCACAGCCGGTCACACCTACAACGGCAAAGAATTCAAGTATGATGGGGTGCCGTACAGTTACCTAGACTTTCATCAACACCCGGCCTGTCCCACACCGGGTGACAATCTGGACATTCGTAATGATAAGTACGACGACCCGATTGAGGCCCGCAATTGCCAGTTGGGAGGACTCCGGGACTTGGATCAGGGCAAAGAGTGGGTGCGACAGAAACAGGTAGATTTCCTGAACAAAATGATTGCACATGGTGTCGCCGGTTTCCGGTCCGACGCCAGTAAACACCAATGGCCTCAAGACCTGCAGAATATCACCGCCCGCTTGACTAACTTGAACACCAAGTATTTCCCGTCCGGCGCCCGACCCATGCTCTACCACGAGTATATATCAGGCGAGAAAATTAAGGCCACAGAGTATACGCCGTTGGGTCGGGTGATCGAGTTTAAAAACTACGACAATTTGGCCAGGGTGTTTCGCAAGTTGGGCGACAAACGACTGAGCTATTTGCGTAACTACGGCGCCGGACCCCAGGGTTGGGGTATGCTTCCCAGCGATGATTCCCTGGTTATGGTCGACAGCCATGATCTACAACGCGGACACACCGGCGATATCACTGTTACACTCACTTACTTTGACGCCCGGCTATTGAAAATGGCCACCGCTTTCATGCTTGCCTGGCCTTACTCTATACCTCGAGTTATGAGCAGTTATTACTGGCCCCGAAATGTACAGGTGATGCTCATAATTGAATTAATCAATATATAAATTATATACTAATTACCACATTTTACTATTGTGATACTATTGACTACTATTCACAGAAAGTGAGCGATCAGTACAAAGACCTCAACGACTGGATGGGTCCGCCACATGACGCTCACGACAACATCGTTGCCGTCGATCGTAAGCCAGACCTGAGCTGTGATCCCAAAGTGTGGATCTGTGAGCACAGGTGGCGTCAGATCTATAATATGGTTAAATTCAGAAACGTCGCCGGTTTTGAATCGGTGTCCAACTGGTGGGAGAATAAATACAATTCAATTGCCTTCAGTCGCGGCAACAAAGCCTTCATAGCCATCAACAATGACGACCACCCCATCGATCAACAGCTCAACACTGGACTCCCGGCCGGCACTTACTGTGATGTCATTTCAGGCAATATTGTTGGTAAGTCATTTAGATTTTTATCTGATAATCATTATGCAATGACATATCAAACTAATTACGTGTTTATAAATAGGGGGCAAATGTGAGGGCAAACAAGTAGTGGTGGGAACGGGAGGAATGGCACACATAGTGGTGGACAACAAATGGGAAGACCCGATGATTGCCATACATATTAACGCTAAACTTTAAAACTTTGTAATACATGTCTGTTATTAATTATACTACCTGTGTAGTGATTTATATAAAAATACTAACTTATATGTTTATATTATCTGCTAAAAAATAGTATTTTTACTGCCCTAACCTGCAACGGGACTACAGCCCCGTTCATAACGTTGACAATCAATACAAAATATTGTTTAAATAAAATAAATAAAATTTTTATTAACTTTATTTTTAATACACAAAAAATCTGTTTATTACCAAAATCAATATTACAGCATTTATATGACTTCAACAATTGTCTCAACTTTGATCGAGATGGTATCTCTTTTAAACTCATTGACAAATGACCAGATATAAGGACAGATGGCCATGATAAATGCCCACTCAAACATGGCTGATAGA
>CAJPIZ010004406.1:0-10301 GCA_905368565.1 Medioppia subpectinata
ATAAATTTTTTTCTTGATATTACATTCCTATTCTACTTTTTTATGCTCTACATGATAGGCATAGTCACATTCCGGCACCTAAAAAAAGTGATGGATGCCCAGGTCAATTCTATAGATTACTGTGAATAATTAAAATTACTTTGTAATAAAGTTTTAGTGTATTTTAGACCGATTATTAGAATAATATTTACATTAATTAGTGTTATGTCTACGGGAAATGTTGGTTATTGTTTGGTCTCAAAAAACTTAATTCAGTGAAAACTCAATATTATTATAACAGCGTTTTATTATACATAACAAATGTATTAATTTGATATGCTATACATCTCATTTAACCTTTAGACATGGCAGCAATTACGCAACAAAAATTGCCAAAAATGCTAAATTTTCTGACATGAAAAAATACTAAAGCATACAGCAAGACCGTATAGAAAAATTTTGAACCTCGTTTTAAAATAAGCTTCAAAAATGTATCATTTATTTCCGTACCTCTTATAGAGGTCCTATAAAATCAATTTACTTTTTTTGACCACTTTTGATTTTACGTAATTCTGGCCGAGTCTAGCAGTCAAATGGGTCGTGTAGCATATTAAATTTATTCATTTTTTGAGTATGACAAGATGGTGTTTTAATAATACAGACTTTGCTACAGACAAAAAAGTTTTTTTTCGGGACGTTTTTTAAATCATCTCAAAACCCGATTTTTTATCATTATTTTAAAAAATATTTAAACGCAATTAATAACGGGATAACTAAATTATACTATAGTGAAAAGTTTAGAGATCTACTTCAAATAGTTTTGATGTAATAATAAATAACGTCATGTTATTTAAAAATGAGATGTAGTGTACATATATTTTCAACATAATTGTATTAATCAATATGACATGAAATACAAAGTATCTTATTTAACAATGTTTTATTATTAATATCTATACTATTTAATTCAAAATAGTTAATAATTGATTTTTGCTTTTATTGTAAAAAAAATCATAATCAGTATGTGACCAAATGTTTTATATATGGATAACTAGTTTATCTATAAAATTTTTATTTGACTTTATGGCAAATTTGTTATATTGTAACATATTGTAACTTGGTTTATAAACTTTGAGTATAAATTGTTAGTGACATCTTACACTCGGTGTAAGTTTAATTATTCATAACATAATATATTTATTTAACACGTTGAAATATTCGCACGGCTTGATTCCGGGGCCGCACTTCACCCCCGGTCATCCAAAACTTTAGGAAATAGTCGGTCGCACCGGTAATCTCTGAACCGGAATAAATATATTTACTCCAATCACCGGGAATTAGCTCAATGTCTTTTGCGTAGTCAACTGTGCTCTCATAATGTACATTTGACAATCTAGGTGCATTTTCAGCCTGAACACCTTTACCAAATTCTAAACTACCTAACCCTTCAGCCCTGAAAAACTGACCCGCGTATGTGGCCGTCACATCTGACCACGTGTATGCGGGCCACAGTGTTTTGGGATCAGCCTGGTTGGGCAACTGTGTATATATAAACCCTATGGGCACTTTAGTTTGTTCCAACAAGGCAATTTTAGCGTCACTTTCTTGCTGTGCGCCTTGTAAATGTTCAATTATAGCGATAGCCGAGTTTAATAAAATAGTGGTATGTTTCATGTAGATATCTAATACTCGCCGATTGTCCCTGATAAAACGCTCGGTACGTTGACCCGACCACATGACTACTCGCTTGCATAAGTAAGCATTTTTCTTGTTACAAGGCTCATCTAGCCACTGGCCAATGTGATCATGGTCGGTTACCATTTCCACACAATTACTATTATTAATTTGTCGGCCGGGTATCCAATTCTCGTATTCAGCACTCGTACTGTCCGTCCATACGATGTGTTTGTCTTTGACGCCGGCGTCGAGCCATACGCTGTCTACTATTTTGTATTTAATAATGAGCTTGTTAAGAAAATCCTGCTCATCTTGCGAATTGATTGTAGGCAGCGATGACTCCAATTCTCCCCGACAAGCCGTGGCCACTGTTTGGTAGTCTCCCAAACCACCTTGGTAATATTTGTAGCATATATCGTAGTATTCATCGTGAAATGCGTCCCAACCTTCTCCGCACGCGCTCTCCGATGCGATCAGTTTTGCTAATTATTATAGATTAAAATAATATTAAACAAGCACGTTTTGTATTTTTATTAAATTAGTTTTTAGCAATTATTTTATAGCATATATTATATAAAGGGTACATACCGTTAAGGCAAGTGATCAATAAAAATATATACAGCACATACATTATAATTAATTAATTGTACTAGTTAAATAGAATATAATATTTCATTACTTATAAATTACAAGCAGTTTTAATTTTGATTGATTGCATTGTTTTTACTTGTATTTATATTAGTAAATAATCTGTTATTAATATTAACAGATAATCTTAGCTTAAATATTAGTAGCATTTATCATATTTTATGTATCAATATTAATATATCAATTTCACATCAATTTTAAAAGTTATAACATAATAAATGTACTTGATATTTTATATAACAAATAGATTTTCAATGTAAACATGATTCAATGTCTTATAAAAATAATTCACACGATGATTATTTGTTATATCACATTAATAAGCAATTGTTATTTTCCATCAAATATTTTGTTTATCTGAAACTTATATAAAACTTATATACCGTGTATATATTCTTAATCAGGAGAGCTCAAGTAGGCTTATAAGCTAGACTGGCAACACTATGCTCCCATAGAAAGTACATTATAGCAATGCCCGCAAATGCCCAATTATGCCCACTCAGAGAACCCCTGTTCTTGATTAATCATGAAAATTATTTCCATTAGTATATGATAATACAAATGAATCTATACCAACGTGTCAATCATAATAAAACATTTAAAACAATTTATGTATCGTGATATATCTACCCCCTTAAGAATACATTATTTGCCTTGCTTTATTTAAAATGATCCTTATAAATATACTAATAATCCCAAGTATACAAAACTCTGATTCTATTGTCTAAGAATGTAAACTTAAATAATAAGATCAACTCGTCAAATATACCCACAGATAATTGCGATTCTAACTATCATTTAACTCAATATGTTATCATGAATGTCTTTAAATAAATAACATTATGTTGCAAAAATAAACAAATTTATTTGTATTGTTTTAACATATTCAATAAAATTATTATATCAGACATTAAATGTTGAATAAAAATTATTTGGTACGTTTAAATATGCGCACCGCATTATTGCGGGGCCGCACTTCGCCACCTTCTTCATAAAATCGTAGAGAGTGATAATTGCCACCACCATCGTATCCCGTAAAAATCCACCAACTCCATTCACCAGGTGATACGGAAACATCCTTTGGATCATGTCCTTCATTGTCCATGCGTTGTACTCGTGACAATCTAGGTGCGTTTTCCGACTGAACACCCCCTTCAAACCCACTGCTACCGCTACCTTCGGCTCGGAAAAACTGACCCGCGTATGAGCTAGTCACATCTGACCACGTGTATGCGGGCCATAGCTTTGTCGGGTGAGCCTGGTAGGGCAGCTGTACGTATGTGAAACCTACGGGCACCTGACTTTGTTTAAGCTTTGATATTTCGTTAAGAGCCTCGTTTAACAAACGCTGCATGCGTTGGTCCGACCACATCACAACACGTTTGCACATATAAGCATTTTTCTTGGCACATGGTATGTCTTGCCATTTTCCAATGTTACCACTATCGGGTATCATTTCGACACAGTTGCTATCGTTAACCGGGTGTCCGGTCAACCAGTTTTCATATTCATTACTACTACTGTCCGCCCAAACAATGTGTTTGTTTTTGATGCTGGCGTCCAGCCATACATTTTCAATCATTTTGTATTTAACAATTAGTTTATTCAAAAAATCTTGCTCTGATTGTGAATTGATTGTGGGTAGTGTTGAGTCGAGTTCGCCCTTACATGCGGTGACTACAGTTTGGTAGTCACCTAAACCCTCGGCGATATACTTATAGCATATATCGTAGTACTCGTCGTGAAATACGTCCCAACCATCACCACAGACTCCCTCCGAGCTAATGAGCTTGGCTAAACGCAATGATATAAATATTAGTATTTAAATAATTACCTAGTATCTATATTAGTTTTTTTAAAAATAATTTATATCATCATATAGTTTATTGTAAAATGTTTTTGTTTAAATAATTAAACACGTAAATTAAAGTTTATTATTCAAATATTAAATAAAGAATTTGATCTTACATGAAAAGACTGTAAACAATAAAATAAAATAAATTTTATACATTTCAATTGTAATATGCAAATTTATAAAGCATACACTTATTGTTAATATATTGTATTTATTTATTGTATTATGTTGTATAACTTGTTGTATTTATATAGAAATAATATCAGCAATTAACTTATTTATCAAAATTAATTAACTCATTTAATGGTGTATTAATCGCATTTCATATAAAGATATTAGTAGATCGAGTGTTTTGTTTATGCATATATTAATTTATCAACTTTATTAATTAATTTTTATTAAATTTAACACATAATCTACATTATTCGTTTAAATGTGCGCACGGCTTGATTAGGAGGTCGTACTTCACCGACCACTTCAAAACATCTTAATGAATTACCATTATCATTAACAATTAACATTAATCTTACTAATTATTGCCAAACATATTGATATATTCATCGATTTATCGGCGGTTATATTAAAGTTACAATTTATGCCTACGTTGCGATTGCTTTGTACTTCCGATAGTATAATACCATATTGCTTTATTAACTCCCAAAGCTACCCTATGATAAAGTATACCTTAAGAGCGGCAATACTTTAAAAGAACTTTAATTAATTAATATAATTTTAAATCATTAAAATCAACGTATTAATTAAACATCTATCCACGTGTATACAATGTGTTAAATTGAGTTGGGTCAGTCAGCTATAATGATGTCTATAAAACTAAAAGTTGTAATAACTTGTTAATATCCGATTTTGACAAACTATATACAAAATTGTTTGAAATAAAATATGACGACGTATATCAAGATTATTTTTGTAAACAGGGTAAATATGAGTACTGTGGTATAAAATATAGACAATTATAACTTTTTATAATTTAAAATCTGCATGTTCAATTTTGACAATCAGAGTATCAAATTGTTTGTAATATAATGATACAAAATCCGATTTTTTAGATTATTTAAACTATAACATTTATAAATTGACTAAGAAAAGTAGTTACCTAATTAATGTTAAAATATTGTGTTTTAACAAAGTATGTTTTTTGTTGATCATGTATTATGTACACATTAATCATATACACTTTTAAGTATAAAAAGCATATTTTTCTTATAATTTATACATTTACCAATTATTAATTTTTATTGTTCTCTTAAGTTTGATTGAAATATAATTAAATTTAAATCAAAGATTGTACATTAGATTTTATCGTTCAATATAATATTTATTTATGCTATATTTATCATAAAAAATTAATTAACCAAAAAAGTTACATTATTAAAATAAATTGTAGCATAAATTTATTTGATACGTCTGAATATGCGTACAGCTTGATTCCGTAGTCTTACTTCACCCGCGCTGACTAAAAACTTATGGCACCAGTATTTTCCCGATACCCAGTCGGGACCCGTAAATAGATTTTTACTCCACACGCCAGGCGTTATATCTAGTTTCTTTTCATTATCAGGATCAACTAAATTTGATATCCTGTCCACCGTTATTAATCTAGGTGAATTTTCCGCTTGAATGCCTTTGCCAAATTCTATACTCCCGTTGCCTTCGGCCCGGAAAAACTGACCCGCGTATGTGGCCGTCACATCTGACCACGTGTATGCGGGCCACAGTGTATGAGGATGAGCCTGGTCAGGCAATTGCATGTATATAAAGCCTATTGGTATTTGACTTTTCTCAAGCTTATCAAATAGTCTACGTAGGTCTCCAATTAACCGCTCCGTTTGCTGACCCGACCACATCACCACACGCTTACAAATATATGCATTTCTTTTTGTGCATGGTACATCTTGCCATTTACCTAGATTACCTTGATCGGGTATCATTTCCACACAGTTACTATTATTAAGAGGGTGTCCAGTCATCCAATTTTCATAGTCACCACTACTTCTGTCCGTCCATACGATGTGTTTGTTTTTAATGCCGGCGCCTAACCATACACTTTCTACCATTTTGTATTTAACAATTAATTTATTTAGAAATTCTTGTTCAGCTTGTGAATTTATTGTTGGCAATGATGAATCTTGCTGTTTTTGGCAAGCAGCAACCACTGTTTCATAGTCGTCTAACCCAATAGGCATATATTTATAGCATATGTCATAATTATCATCGTGAAATAGATCCCAATCATCGCCACAAACACCTTCTGATTTACACCGTTTTGCTATTTACAAAAAATTATAGGTTAATATTATATTGATTAATATATTCATGTATAAAATATACAAACAAAGTAATATTTTAAACATACAGGCAATGGATAAGACGATGAGAATTAAATATATTTTACGCATAATTTATAATATATTATTACTTTTAATAATAAGTGTTCATTTATTGTAATACGTAAAATTGTGAATAATCATACAAATTTTGAGACTATTTATACCATAAGCATATCACTAAATTATACAATAATTGCATAATAATTATATTATTTCATTAATCTGGATAATTAATTGAATATCATTTACGGTTATATTTAGTATAATATAACATTATAATTGCACTAATTTTGCTGACACAATTTAATTATATAGTTAAATGTTATCTTGATTTAATTAATTGATTTAATATACAACATAACTTATTAATCATTGAATAAAAATTAAAATTCACATTAAGACTTGTGTCAAAATTCAAGTGTTTTGTTTACCGCTTAAATATTATCATTACAATATCACTCAATATTAAATATTTTAGTTTAATAGATAAATACTTTAGTTATTAATTTAGCTAAAATTGATATTATATGAATATAATGCAAAAGTTTTTACATAGATTATCATTTATTTATTTGGTACATTTTAACAAACGCACCGCTTGATTACGGGGTGTATTATTATCGCACACTACACAATTACAATTTTATTAATTAAAAAATATATATTATACACATGATCTACATGGTGCGTTTAAATATGCGCACGGCTTGATTCCGGGTGCGAACCTCACCGCCGGTGGCGTAAAATCTATGATAATATCTGTTGATGACATCCTCTTTCCAACCCGGGCCCGACCAAACACATTTACTCCATGCGCCGGGTATTATATCTGCTTTTCTAACCTGGTCAGCCTCATCGATGTTGGCCACTGTGTCTACTGCCGACAATCTAGGTGCATTTTCTGGTTGAACACCTGTGCCAAACGCTAGGCTACCGTTACCTTCGGCCCGGAAATATTGACCCGCGTACGGACTGGTCGAGTCTGACCACGTGTACTCTGGCCATAAGGTTTCAGGATCTGCCTGTCCGGGCAGCTGTACGTACGTAAACCCTATTGGCACCTGGCTCATCTCTAGCCGGGCAATTTTAGCCATACTTTTATCCATATTTTGCTGCAACGTTGTTATTTTGTTTAGTGCCTCGCTCAATAGACGTCGATTGTCCCTGATCAAACGCTCCGTTCGCTGATCCTCCCACAGCACCACACGTTTGCATAGATAAGCGTTCTTCTTAGTGCATGGTTGATCTTGCCACTTGCCAAGACTACCTTGGTCAGGTATCATTTCCACGCAGTGGCTATCGTTAACGGGTCGGCCGGACATCCAATTCTCGTATTCATCACTACTACTATCGGCCCAAACAATGTGTTTGTTTTTTATGCCGGCGTCGAGCCATACATTTTCGACCATTTTGTATTTTATTATCATTTTGTTCAGAAAATCTTGCTCCAATTGTGAATTAATAGTTGGTAATGATGAGCCTTGCAGTTCGTGACACCAATGGGCCACGGTGCGATAGTCGTCCAAAGCATCAGGGTTATATTTATAGCATATATCGTAGTACTCGTCATGAAATATGTCCCAACCATTGCCGCACACGTCATCCCCAATGATGAGCTTGGCTAAATACAAGAATATAAATTCCATTATTTAATTATGTATTTATTATTAGTTTTTTCCTATAAATTATTTTATTGTACTATTCATTTTAGACTACTCTAGCTTAATTAATTAAATAATACTTTTTAAATATAAATTGATTTAATAATGAATTTATACACACACGTGAATACTGTGAAAAGCAAAATTATATAAATTTTATACATTGTAATTTTTATATTAAAATAATTTCAACTTTATAAATTATACACTTATTGCTTCTTGTAAATAACTTGTTTTATATATATAAAAATAATGACAGAAACTTATTTATTTATCAAATTACATTAACCCAAACTAATTAATATAAAAATATTAGTTAATCAATCGAGGCTTTTGTTTAAGTAAATCTTTATATAATAATTTATCACTTTTATACGTTTACACATCATCATACGTTTAAATGTACCCACATTTAAAGCTTTATAACGAGGCTGTACATCACCTACCACTTAAAATAATAATCTTAATGAATTAACATTAGAAGTTTTACTATTGCCAAACTTATAGATATATTCACACAGTTATCGGCTGGTTTATTAAAGTTATTTATGCCTACGTTGTGATTGATTTGTACTGCCGACGGTGCAATTTGAGCCTGAACACTTTATCCAAACCTAAGGATAACACAATTAAATTTATTCAAAAAGCGTATAGCTGTGCATATAAAGCTTTACATAATGACATTAGTCATTTATTAGTGCCAAAACAGGGTGATTTTTATAATTCTAAATTATTCTACAAGTGATTGCTCTTTATAATAATAATTATAAATTATAATTTATAATAATACTTTGTAATGTAAATAATTTTTTATTATCATAAAAAAATTTATCTCGTTTACAAAATGCAGCATTTTAATTTAATATAAGTATCATAGTAGTATTCAACATACAGTTTGACCTCGGTTTTGACACACGCGATTTTAACAGATTTCGGTTTTAACATATGTTTTTGCTAGCACCGCTGAGTCATATTTGTACTGTTAATGTAATCGATTTTAACAGAATTCGATCTTAACACATATATTTTATAGCACCGATGACATGTCAAAACCGGGGGCAGACTGTACATTAATTATAAAATTTACGTACGTTAAAGTATATTACATAGATGATAGTTTTATTACTTGGTACGTTTAAACAAACGCACCGCTTGATTACGGGGGTGAATTTCACCGGCGCTCTTCATAAACCTTATGGAAACTGGTTTGGCATCATCTTTAGCTCCCCCTGTATTACGATACTCACTCCACGCACCAGGGGCAATATTAAATGTGTCTTTACCCTTTGCAACAGTATTACTTACAGTCAACAACCTAGGTGCGTTCTCAGGCTTGACACCCTTACCAAACTCTAAGCTACCGTTTTTTACGCCTTCGGCCCGGAAAAATTGACCCGCGTATGTGGCCGTCACATCTGACCACATGTATGCCGGCCACAGGGTTTTGGGCTCAGCTTGATCAGGCAGCTGTACGTATAAAAGCCAATAGACACTTGGGTCTGTTCCAACTGGGTGATTTTGGCACTTAAAAGGAAATATTTTATAGTTCAAGTGGCGTAGACCATTCTAATTGGTATGGACATGTTCAATACGGTTCACAGATTAATTTACTGTTGAGATAATCGGCGAATGGCCAGAAATGACCGAATTATGGACAAAATCCGAAATTTATACATAGCATCTAATGCAGGACAACACTTTTATTCCCGCGGGTCCAAGACCCGTACCCGACGGGTCCGGGTCCGACGGGTCCACCCGTCACCCGTACCCGCCGGGTCCTGGACCCGTCGACGGGTCTACTAGTAATCTTATGTAGAATTAGACGCTTACTTCGAAAATAACATTTGTAAATGTCTATCTCAAATAATTTTCGAGTTATTCGACTTAGAAATATTTTTGTCGAAAATCTTAAATTGACTTAATTTATTAATATGATATATGAATTCGATGTAGAATTTGACTCTGATTTGGAATTTCAAATTTAAAATATTCTATAGCGAATATTTTTCGGGTTAGTCATATTTTAACATTTTAAAATCTAATGGATTGAATACGATAGATGCAATTTAATATCTGATGCGATAATAATAACCACCGTTAAAATCTACATCGAATTCATATATCATATCAATA
>CAJPIZ010004407.1:0-10300 GCA_905368565.1 Medioppia subpectinata
ACTGTTTGAAATACTGATTACATGTGTATTTCATGTTATAATCAAAGCGTTTATTATAATTCTGTTTATAATATTTTTGTTTTCAATAATTTTAATATTTGTTTTTGTTTAATAGTTAAATAAATTGTCGGATTCTGTGCTTAATATTAAACATATAAATGAAGAATTGTTTTGCATTTAATGTTTATAAATAAATAAATTTTGTTTTGAATTGTGTTTTTATACAGTATTTTACCACTCGTTTCTCGTATACCATCAAAACAATCTTGCCCATTAACTTTAAAACTGTTTTTCAATACAGAATTGCCAACTAATTCACAAACAATTTACTATCGATTTATTTTCACAAGTAGTTCACGACTCCTAAAGTGAAAACACATAACTTTTCACCAAAAAAATATATTATCGTTAAAAACAACCAAAAAACCAATTGATTTATGGCTGAAGTAGACGTCACGCAAATCAAAGTGTTTGGTCCGGGGCTGAAGTCGGGGGAGACCGGGAAAAAATGCCTGATCCACGTGTCGGGTGCCCCTATCAGTGTGCTCGACGAGGGCCTGAGCTACTCGGTGTCGGGCCCGGGAGGGGTAAAGCCCGATGTTATTACCGATTACGCGGCGCTTAACGATGATGGTAATTGCGAGGCCTATTATTTCCCGTTAACTGCTGGCGATTATAAGATTACCGTCAGGTTTAACGGCAGACAAGTGGCCGGCAGTCCATTCACGGCAGCGGTAGCCGGAAGTGTGGTTAATGTTGAAAAGCTTTTGTCCAAAGTATGTATAATTTAATTATTATTAATTTATTATGGTAGATTAAATATTTTTTAAAGTTAAAGTACTAATTTATGTAATTTATATTAACATTATTAATGTAATTATGTTTATTGGTTAGTAAGTAATTAATAACCATGCAAAAAATAATTATGCATGCCGTCCAAAACTGCTATTCATGAAAAAATGTCAATCATTTTTGTTCATATATTGCATACAAAACTATTTGTTTGTTAAGTAAAAACTAACACAAAGAGGTTATTTCAGCAAAATCAAAATGCGCTAGTTATTTTTAGTGCATAGAATATTTTATTCTGTAACTAATCTCGTATTTACATTACAAAATATACCAATGAATTAATGATTATGACGACAAAACGGTTATTATTAATTAATATATGACATTAAAACGGTATTCAAGTAAATATATTATGCAATAATTTTATATAATTTGTAACATATTATAACGTAATGTATTTTTATGTCACAAAATAACATATAATGTGTTGCGAAACAACAGGTTTTGTGTAATTCTTGGATTACTATCAAAAAACTTATAATGAAATTAATGTTTTCGACTCAAAAATCTGTATTATTTTTAAACATAAATGTAATTAACTGTAAAAATAAGATATTTTAGTTAAAAAGGTGTGGATTTGAATCGATTATCAGATAAGATTAATTATATAAAATAGTGCCAGATTTTCATCAAGTTAATACAATAGCATCATGATTTACTATTAATTAAATTTCATTAAACTATATGGTTAGCTATATTGTTAAATTACTAACATGTATAATATGTTTTCTATAGTCACAGACAGCATTAACTTTTTTGTCATAGGTAAACTTGAATGTATACATTCATCATTGAATTTTAGCTTAATAACAAATAAGTTAATTCTGTCTGTGACTATAGAAAACATATGGAATTAATAAGATTATAACAAGTATTAAATCATAAAAATCGTATAGAATACGGTAGAATAAATCATGGAATTTATTGCATTGTTTAACAATTATTACATGATTTTAAACAGAATTTCAAAGAATAAATATAATTAGATATTCAACGAAATGTCAATTAAAATTAGAAATAATTATTCTTGGTTTTACTTCAGACAGACGTTCATTAGTTACCGCTTTAATAGGCCCGACATCACAGCAATTACTACATAGATATAAATAATTATACATTTAGTTCAACGTTTATGTACTTAACATTTAACAATATGTTTTGTCTTTAAAACAATTGGTGCTAATTATATAACAAATAATTTTGTTACAAATTATGCCAAATGTATATCAAATGTATTTCTTATGAAAAACTTGCAGTGAATATGATTTAAAAATAACATCATTTCTCGGTTAATGTCACTCAACACTCATTTGTTTAGTTTTATCAAATATTAAATAAATAACTTGATGGAAATCAAATATTCATCAGTTTTAATGCTTTAAAATACANGTCACTCAACACTCATTTGTTTAGTTTTATCAAATATTAAATAAATAACTTGATGGAAATCAAATATTCATCAGTTTTAATGCTTTAAAATACATTAAATTTATTTAACATTGTTATTAATTAATATGAATTTTATTTATTAATTCTCTGCAAAAGATAAATAAATAACTAAAATTAGTATAAATAATGATTATTACAAATAACTTATAATGAGAATAAATTAAAAATTAAAGTATCAAGAACGAAAAAGTCTGTATTTTGTAAAAATATAAATACATAACCATAAACAATAATTACCATATTTTTTTGCTGATTTTCATTTTAACAGATAGAATTACACGGTAAGGCATACGAGCTTGGTAAGGCATTTAAAATGAACGAGTTTGTAGTGGACTGTTCAATGGTGAAGCCAGTAATAGGGGGCCTCAAAGTACAAATAAAAGGCCCAGAGCGATCGTCGGCCCAATTAAACATCAAGGACAATAAAAATGGCACGTTCAAAATATGCTACAAACCCACATCACCCGGAATATACACCATGAACATCAAGATTGCCGACACCCATATACCCGGCTCGCCATTTCAAGTCAAAGTGACCGAGTTTCTCTCTTAATTTTGATAATGGTTAAATATTAAATGTTTAGTATTGTTTTGAAAAGTGTTAGATTTTGGTAAAAAATTGTATACGATTTATGTATTAAATATTTAATATGAATAATATAATTTGTTTATTAGTAGATTTAATTATCGTACTCTAGTCCGATTGTAGTTTTGTAATTTTAGTCCTATTAGAATTTAGATTTTAAATCATGTTCACATAAGTTATACAAACATAGCTAGTTAATTTACAGATGGTTAATCCTAACAGATTTGACAAATAATATTTGTTTTTCATTTTCTTAAAAACTTTGCCACAAAATATTGTACACTAAAATGTGGGAAAATAAATACACTTTAATATGTACTGTATGTTTTTAAATTAAAGATGTTGACCATGATAATCTATCAAAACAACACCAAAATGATAAATATTAATTCACTAATCTATTTGTATTTAACCATAATTTTGTCTAAAGATTGAGTGGAAAGCTTAAATATCTGTTTCACTTATACACTTGTACTAATCTGAACAGGTTTAATCTGGTTTCATGCGTTTAATTGTACCACGTTTTAAATACTCAATTTTCAATAGAAATTTATTCATACGGATGTTTGGAAAATTTTATTAATTTTAAATATCAATTTATTTCTCTCATGTTCATAAAACAATTCACTTTTACACATACATAAACAGTTTATAATATGTTGCTTGATTAAATGTTACCAAGTTTAATTTAACAAACTTATTGTTAATGATATAATATTATTTAAAATAATTTATTTTACATTTATATTCACCAAAACATTTAAAACACAATAACAATACCTATGAATGTATCATTGGGTGTGAAAAACTCAATGTTTAATCCCTTAATCTACTTAATCCCTAAATCATGTTTGAAAACATTAAATAAATGGTGAAAACACTTTGTGTTATTTCCAAGGAATGATATTTCACATCAAATTTCAATTTTACTATCAAGTGATCAGTCATTAAAAATTGTAATTCATTACTTGTAACCACACATATTGTATGTTAAATATATAACTGTAATTAAAAGTCGTTAACTGTTGTTATAAAAGCGTAAATCATTATAATTAAAACTAATTATGTATAACAATCATAAAACAATGTGTCTGTATATCAACGCTATTATCATATGTTTTTCAGGTAAGCATTCAAACCACACCAAACTAATCACTTAATAATAATATACATTATATTAATTATTTTACACCCATTCAGTGGCCACAACAGCGCAGGGCTCCGGTCGGGGAAAGCAGGCGGACTGCGGGGACGAGCGGCGACTGCGGGCATACCTGTGCGCCGAACGGCTGTTCTTCGCGGGCCATAACTCGCGACTATTGCCCGAAACGGACCTCCAGTTGGACGCCCACTGCCGGGAGACCCCGCGCCTAATACAGTGCGTTAAGGACTTTACCGACCGGTGCCGACACGGGCTGCACCGGTCGGCCGCTACTGTCATGTTGTCTACCGTACGGTTCAACGATAGGAACTACTGTTTTCGGCCCGAGAAGAGGCACCAATTGGTTGCGATGGCCTCGTGTGGGAACGGCTTACGTGCGCACAGCAATCGGTGTATGAATGAGTTTTTGTTGGCCCTGGGCAGGGCTGACCACGTGCCTGTCAAACGGTATAGAGTGCCCCATGGATGCTGGTATGATCATGGCTGTTGTTATGTTTAACACATCGTGTTTACTTATTGCAGTATTGTTTAAGTTAGTTTAATTTAAGTTAGTAAAATGCGTTAGATTGTATTGTAATCTATATAAACAATACATATTAATTTATAATACAATGCAGTTAATACAGTTGACATAGATAATTATTTAAATTAAATTAACTTTACCAACATAATTCTACTTATTATTAAAAAAATAATTTAAACAATTTTGTTTTACAGCGCCTTCTATGAACTCAAGGCATGTATATTGAAAGGGGGCGCACAGTATAGTGGGCCCAGCGTTTGCACCAGCAAACAACTAGATCAATTGGACCGATATATGGACGCTATGGCTGGCAATACACTGAATATGATATGCGGTGATTATGACCAGGAGTCTGACCGGTGTTCACGACTCCCACCACTGCCTTCCGACCCTCATATAAGACCCGCCGACTCACTGTTTCTCGGTTTTGGACAACTTATTAAACAATTATAAGTTATAACTATTTAAGGCATTTTTATATTTTTAACAACTATGTCATTTCATTTAGACTAGTGTTTTATGATTTTTATTTTTATCTTAATAAGACATTTATTTCATGTAATATTTGTAATGCAATTTCAGTCTGTAATTAACATTTAAGTTTTTTTTTAAATTAATAAATAATTGTAAAGCATGTTTATTAAACGCAAGTATAAAACTATTAAATTGTTTATCTTAATTACATTTATAATTTATAAATGTAAAATATTGTTAATTTTAGTAGCAATATGAAAACTTAATTTCTTGTGATTCGTAATATTAAAAACAATTCAAATAACTTTTAATTAATCCTACAAACTATACATACTATAGTCCAAAATTAATATATATATTGTATAATAATGTCAAACACTTGAGAGAGATAACACAAGAGCGATTTTGTAAGGGCAACTTATAATCTAACATTTAATGATGATAAAAATACAAAAATAAACACATTTTCCATAGACATTCTGTACATGTATTAATATTTTATGTCGGACAAAAACATACAAACATAAATGTTATTAATATTAACTTATTATTGAACAAAAACATCAAATATGTTTAAATAATTTAATTAAAACTACATTAATGGCTGCCTCAACACTTACTATTATATACACATTATGCCTATTAATACCGACATCAATTTCATGGCCAAACCACGACATATCAACACTAAAACTACTACAAGTGGTGCACAGACACGGAGACCGGGCCGTCACCAAAGTCTACCGCAACGACCCCTACACCAAAAACCTGACCCAATATTGGTCGGAAGGGTTGGGCCAACTGTCACCTGAGGGCCGGTACCACATGTACCGTATGGGTCAATACGTGCGGCACAATTACCACAAGTATTTAGGCGATGAATACAACCCGCGAGAAGTGTACGCTCGGAGTTCGGCCAAAACCCGGTGCCTGGAGTCGGCCGCCAGCCTATTGGCCGGCGCTTACCCGCCAAACAACACCGACAGGCAATGGGCTAATGGGTCTGCGGCGGCATTGGTAGGCCAGTACTGGCAACCAATACCAGTGGAAACATACCTTCCCATGGATGAGGACCGGGTGTTGCGTACGGAGGCCTACTGTCCGACAGTAGACAACGCTATGGACGCCATAGAGAGCTCCGGGAGAGTGCAACAGGCACTGGCCCCGGAGCGAGCATTTTTGGCACAATTAAGCAAGGTGTTTGGCCAAAGCATCCAGACCACCCTTGATGCCAAAAACGTGTATGATCATTTAGTGACAGAGTATGATCGGGGTTACAAATGGTCGGATCAGGGAGTGTGGAGTCGTGAGTACGAGCGCCAAGTGTTGGCCAGACTTCAGCCCTTAACCCGACTTTTATGGGTGACTGAATGGGACAGTAGTGTTGTGGAGAGGCTTAGGGCCGGACCCCTATTGGCCCAATTGGTGGGTAACATGAATCTTGCTGTCAACGTTAACTCTACGGCAAACAGTTTGCGGCCAAAACTATACTTGTATTCAACGCACGACTCAACCCTTGCTGTGTTGATGCACGCGTTGGGGGTGTTTAACAACGAGATCGTCCCATTGAGTGCCACGTTGTTTGTTGAATTGCACCAGGGTCAAAGTGGACAGCATTTTGTTAGACTTTATTTTTATAATGATTCACGTGTTGAGGCCCCGGAGCCCTATGAGCTACGTATACCTGATTGTGGGGGTGTTAATGGCTGTCCCTATGCTATGTTTATTGAGGCGGCAAATGATATGATACCCACCGATTGGGAGGGCGAGTGTGGTCTGACTACCGATGCGAATGATCAGGTTGTCTATTGGATTAATATAGCGCTTGTGTTAATTAATTTATTGTTAATTTTGCTGTCATTTTCACTCATGTTATGTATATTTTGCAGGATTTTTTCCATGCGATGCGATTATAATGTTTTGAAATAGTTTTTATTCAGTGTTTTTGTTATTTGTTTTAAATATTTTAAAATGCATTTATTATTCCTGATTGAATAAATTGAAACTGAAATGACATTTATCATTATGACAGTTGTTTCTCGTTTTGTTACTTTACAACAACATAGGATTTTTTGGTTAAAAAGTGAAAATTACAATAAATATGTTTTTAAACAGTTAGCCAAAAGTTTTAGACCAAAATATAACTATTTTTAAAACCCAAGTTATATAATAAACAAAGTTTTTTATGTATAAAAATAGTTTTTTTTATTTAAATTGTATTTAAAATTAAAACTAAATAAAAGTTTTGTTTTTATTTAGTTTCGCATAAAATTATTACTAAATTTTGAGTTAAAAATATTTTTTTCTGAGGGAAAGTCTGCTATAAATCACAAGTTTTTGTATTTTATAAATAAATGAAAACATTTCGCAACAAATGGTTAAACTTGTGGTAAATTATTTGGAATAGATTATCATCTTAAATGTATCTAGCGCCAAAAATATATTGTCTAGTTTATTTTTAGCTACAATTTATAATATATTGATAAACATAAATTATAATAAAATGCGATTTCATTCACACAAAACATTTGAATATTTAAAATTATTATAAATCATATGAATTGTTAGAAAAAAAATTTACATAAAGTTTTTATATGTTTTTATGATTTTAATGTTGAATTTTTAAATACAAATACAGTATAATTTTTTCATAATTTATAATTTGATAATTATATACTTTCGTAAATGTAGTGTATTTTACGTGTGACAAAACATACAAACATTAATGTTATTACTACATGAAAAATACAATCAAAAATGTTTAAATAATTTAATTTAAAGTTTAAATTATATACAAAAGCATTCAAAGCCAGTCGTTATATTTCTGTCTCAAACAAGGCAAAGTTTTAAATTTTCTCTATTAATATTTAAGCATGATAGATTTAACGATAATTTAAACCATGGGTAAATACAAAACCTAAATCCATAGGAATACATTAAAATAAGTGATATATTTTGAAAATGTCTTGTTTAAAAACTATTCATTCTATCTTTATGAAACTTTGATCAAGGTGCCTATGAATGTCAACCTAAATTATAAAATTAATTTCACAATTCTATCTACAGTAGGCCACCTATATATCATTTCTACCAATAGTTCAAAATATTTTACACAAAAAATTATATTTTGCAAATAATATGTTGCAATAACTTTGATTATCATAGTAAATGTATTAGTGCCAAAAAAATATTGTCTAGTTTATTTAAAACAATATTTATAATATATTGTAAACATATAAATTATAATAATATATAATCACATTCACACAAAACATATGACAATTTGCTATAACTTATAAATCATATAAATTGTCATATGATTTGTTACAAAAAAGTTTTTATATATATTTTTAATTTAAAAATGTTACATCTTTCTAAATATAAATATAAAGTTTAAATAATTTATAATCTAATATTAAAAGTAATTTAAAATTCATTTATTACATGAAATTAGACGAAAGTTATTTCAAAAATTTTGTGTTTTAACTAAAACTTGTTATTTATAAATATATTTATTAAATCTCTGCAAAAATTATTATAAAACTATTTTATTTATTTCTAAGAAATTTAATATCTCTGTCAATGATTTCTGGAAATATTTTAATATTTAATTTGTTTATAACTTAAACTATAAATAGATTATAAAATTTAAAATATTAAATGTAATGCATTTATTATTAAATTGTTGCAGCGATATTAAAATATTAATTAAATACCAAAATAATTAACAAGGTTATAAAACTATATTCATCTTATTTAAATATTTATGTAACAAAAATTATTATTTGCTATAGTTTTAAATATTCAGTACTTATAAGTTATTACATTATAAAATATATGTAAAATGTGAAATAAAATTTCAAAACAACATATCATTCAATAAGATTTAAAAATACTATAAAATATATGTTTTGGGCGACAAAAGTGTCGGCGTTTTTGAGTTCAACGGAAAGTGCACTCAAAAAACCCACAGAAATAGATATCAACACAAAAGACATCACAAATGTATAAAACATTTCAAGAAATGTTTTCAAAACCGAGGCATTGAAATGCAAATGTCATTCACAATCAAAAACCAAATGTTAATGTTTTTTGTGGTCTAAAATTACATTTGATTTGAAAGTCATTATCACTAAATGTGAGTGTATTGTACTCCACATTCATTTCAATGTTTTGTGTTTTAAAATTATCATGTTTTCATATTTACTATATAAAGTATTTCTGTTCTATAGCATAATATATTTTCATGTAATATAAAATTTATCTTTATATAATAAATATATTTATACTATAAAAACATAATTTAAAATTAATTAAATATAATAACCAATCAATAATTAAAACCGTTTATAGATTTTGCCAAATAAACTAATAATTATAAAAATATATAGATTTTTGTTATTATTTTGAAGGACTTTACAGTTGTTATTGACATTTAAAAAAGATTTTTTGCCTCACTTTTTACATTTCAGTCTATTTATAAATTTAATTAAATGTGTTTTAAATACAGTCAACAAAAAATATGAAAATTAATTAGTCTGTAAAAAGTGATACTTTTATACTATTCACACAAATCCCGTGAAAATTATCATGCATAATGCTGTGGTTATTTTTTGCACATGGTTATAAATAGACACTAATGATCTGTTAGCCTAATCTACCGTAATATTGGCTCTTAAATACATTACATGCATTTACTTAATAACTTGGTTAGAAAGGCAATATAGAGTTTTCCATAACATTTGCAACAGGGTAGAATATTTTACTTACAATTATTGTTAGTCAAACATGCTAATTCATAATCAAAATGTCATTTATTCTAATTCTTGTTTTACTTAAACTTAATTGAATATATTTGTTCAAATAAAATTCATTGAATAATCATATTGCAATTAATCATGCTTAATCTATATAAAATATATATTTTTAAATACTATGTAGTTTTTACCATTAAAATACACAAAAATTTTATAATAATAGTTTCCGTCAACATTATATTCATGTTTATTATTATTATATAAAATATTTTAATCGATTCGTCGGTTAAACAGTGTATTGAAAGTGTAAACAAACCGTCGATTATATAAAAAGCTTAAGTATTTTTAAATTTGCATCTATTTTAAAGCCCTATTTATTAGCAGCACATGAAGGCTAGCTTTCTATATGTTTGGCTTTGATATGTCTCTCATAAGTCTTTTCCCATCCATTTAAGAGGAATTTGGAGAGAGAGAGAGAGAGAGAGAGAGAGAGAGAG
>CAJPIZ010004408.1:0-10300 GCA_905368565.1 Medioppia subpectinata
ATTATCATTATTTAGCTCTGCCGATAACAGGTGTGCCCACAGTATGTCCCACACGATTATTTCAATTAAAACTATTTGGAATCAAGAATTGGTCTTTTACTAATATTTTTACATATTGTGTTTTTAAGTCAAGAAGCTAATAGTATTATTATTTTATAAGTGAGCATATTTTTATGTCTTGACATGTGTTTAGCCAAATTTGGCAACTTTGTTTTCGCATAAAAGCAATTTTGTTGTTTAGTAATTTAATGTATAAAAACTGTAACAATTGTTTATTTATATATTGGAATCAAGAACAAGAAGTCTACTTTTACATTTAATTCATTTTCAAAACACTAACAATAAAATTATATTTAATTAAATTAATATAAATAATCAAACATAAATTATATAATTTTATTTTGAGTGGGATTTAGTTGTTATCGTGAATAAGTCCCATTAATAGGATAATATTGTATAAATCATAAATAAATATATAACCTAACATTTAATTTACAGTTTACTAAATATTATTTTATTTATTGTTAATCATTTCTTACAACTGTAGACTAGTTTTTTGTATGCACACAAAAATATATTAAATTAATAATACAAGTCAAATAAATGTATAAAATTTAATGTAAATGCAATTTAAAGCACGAGTTTTCTGACCAATATGTATTTAACCAATCCTGATATAAACCGGGTCATATTTGGCCAAGACCTCGGTGTATTTAAAACTCAATTTATTTCGTTAAAAACTTAGCAAAATGTTGATAACTCTATGATAAAGATTTATGCAGCTGAATAAAAATGTTTAAAAAATTTGATTGCCTAGAGCCTTTGGTAGAAATTTATTTTTAAATAATAATTGCCACATTTTACAAACACATATTGTATCATTGAAGAAACCAATGGCAACATTCACATTTAAATATGCAACGATAGTTTTGATTAGGTGCAATAAAATTAACTGAATTTGAATTTAAAACAAACAATAATTATATATGCGCGTGTGACCCAGTAATAGGATAATATAGTTTAAATCATTAATAAATCTGTAGGCTTATATTTAATTTACAGTTTATTAAACATAATCATACTGATTGTTAATAATTGTAAACTGTTTGTATGAACAAGAGAATATATTAAATTTAAAATACGAGTTAAATATATTTTAAAAATTTAATTTAAATGTATTATAAAACTGATATAATATAAACTGTAAAAAATAACATTACTGATATAATTTATCCCAAATATTATATGCATGTTTGCATCATTTATTACCATAATTAGATTTTTCTGACCATTTATGCATATAACCAATTGATTAGAAAATGCCCGCTTAATTATAATAATTTTAATGTTAATTACTATGTAAAACCAAATATAAAAAGTAATTTTATTTAGAATGCTGTGGTATTCATTACCCATAAACTATTAATCAATATCATTCAAAAAATATATAAATGTTATTTAAACTAATATTACAGTTTTGTGCATGTCTGTTTATTTGCAAAATTGTTGACCAAATGATATAATCATCGCTCAATGTATGACAACCTTATGACCAATAGGGCTGATATAATGGCAGAATACATGTTTTTTTGCCAAAACCTTTTTATAATTAAGTGTGACATTAAGATTTTATAATTTATTAATAAACCTTCAGTAAATTATTATTTTTGTTTAAATCAATTCTCTTTAATTTAAAGTTATAGCATGATAAAAAATTAAATGCTCAATAAAATTTTAAAAATAATTATTTATTAGTTTGTTATTAATTGTTATTTATTAGCATAGTTTATTTAATATATAAAATGTATCTACAATTGTAAAGGTCATATTTTGGCACAGATCTTGGAGTATTTAATACTCTACTTATTTAGTTGCAAAATTAAAAACTTTTTAGCAAAATGCAGCATGATAACGCTATGATAAAACCCTATGCAGCTGAATAAAAATGTTTTAAAAGACTTGGTTATCTATGGCCATCGGCAACATTCATATTTAAACTGATTTTAAATATACAAAGATAGTTTTGATTGAGTTCAATAAAATTAGTTGTATTTTAATTAAAACAAATAATAAATCCCACAGCAACCATTAATAGAATAATATTATTTAAATCATAAATAAATCTGTAACCTAACATTTAATTTATAGTTTACTAAACATTATTTTGCTGATTGTTAATCATTTCTTGAAATTGTAGACTAGTTTTTGTATTGACAATAGAATATATTTAATTAAAAATACAAGTTTAATATATTTTTTAAATTAATGCAATTTAAAGTATGATAAAATATTAAAAATAACAATTACTACTCTAATTTATTAGAAATATTAAATGCATGTTTGCATCATTTATTAAAATAATTAGATTTTTTGACTTATTATGAATTTATTTAATCCTGATATAATTATTTAGTCTACTCAATAATAAATTCACTTCGTTGCCTCCATGCCAATATGTTATTTACGAATACTAGTGTAATAATAAAATTATATAAATAAACAATTGTTACAGTTTTTATACATTAAATTACTAAACAACAAAATTGCTTTTATGCGAAAACAAAGTTGCCAAATTTGGCTAAACACATGTCAAGACATAAAAATATGCTCACTTATTAATTGTAATAATAATGACTGGATAAAATAATAATACTATTAGCTTCTTGATTTAAAAACACAATATGTAAAAATATTAGTAAAAGACCAATTCTTGATTCCAAATAGTTTTAATTGAAATAATCGTGTGGGACATACTGTGGGCACACCTGTTATCGGCAGAGCTAAATAATGATAATTAATTAATTAAATAAGTATTGATTGCTATTTAACACAATAAAATACAAATGTCTTATTTTTTTAACCCATGTATTTTATTAAACGAATTTACAATAATGAAATAAGCAATAATTTATATAGTTTACAGTCAGTAAAGTAGTTTTATATTAAGTTGAATTACGATTTATATTATACAGGATAGTTAGACCAAGCCTAGCACCCCATAATCTACATTTACATTGTTTTACACAAAGCGCATGTGCGAACACCAGAGTGTATTATAAGTCGACATGCGCTTTGTGTAAAACAATATAAATGTAGATTATGGGGTGCTAGGCTTGGCCTAACTATCCTGTATTTCACTTTTAAAATTTTAGATTTGTAATAACATATTTATAAATTAGTTTAAATTAAATTAAACCTTAATTTTTAACTAAAAATATTATTCAAAAATACATTAAACTAGGTATCTATAATTTATAAACAAAACATACCAGATTGCACCGTAATTGAAACATCCCTGAGCGATTCAACATTTTGCTTGTTTTTACGGCAAACCTTTTCCACATATGAGCCGCAAATCACAAACAATACAAACGACACAATCGGGGAAATGAAAAGTAAATTCAATCTATATTAACGGTAAGAAAATTAATAGTATTATTATAAAATTGATGGTTATTTTATGTTGTGCATGAGCAATTAAAATAAAATTCGGCACAATTAAAATTTGTATAATTTAATTATGTTTATTAATTTTTTCTAATAAATTATAGAACGGATAGTGATAAATAGGTAAAATATAATAAAAATTGATTCTCGGAACCCATTAATAAATATTATTTGTTAAATCATACAATTATCTGCAAACTACAATAAAATTTACAGGTTGTTAAACATGCGTTTTTATCGTTAAATTTTACATAAAACATTTTTATTAAATTGTCATAAAAAATTTAATTAAGTTTCAGTTTTTGTGTTTATTATCTAACTGCTTCCCAATGATGTTAATAAATTAAATATAAATTAATTGTTATTTAATAAAATAAAACATAAAAGATGTTGAGTTTTACAAAACAATGTATTATTTATAAATATTTACAAATATTAAATAAATAAGTATTAAAATTTATTACAGTTTTAAAAATAGTTTAAATCGTATCTTATAGAGCGGAAAAGAAAGGTTGGGATTATTTAGTTATCTTTATAATATTTTGTATTTTGTAAATCAATATTTGTAATAATTTTAAATTATTTTAACAATCAAATAGCATTATATAATTTTAATTCATTAATATGTTTATTTGTAAGTTTTTTAATTAATATAATTGCATATTTAAAAGCATTAAATAAAAATATTATAAAATTTAAAAACAATTACGCTGTTGAATTAATTAATTTTAGCAATTAACTTATTTACATTAACACACATTTAAATTATCACAATTATTTGTAATAAATTACATCTGGCTATACTTATATTAAAAACCCTTCACCTTAATTAAATACGCTTTATAACTTGATAAATATCGTTTAAAACATATTAACAATGTTTTCAATAAACCAATTAATCAAATGATAAACCTGTCGGACAAGAGTTGGCGGTTTTACGCATCCGTTTAGTGACTTTACAAATAATTAATTATATCAAACTCTGGGGACCGATTATTTTTTATATTGTTCAAATAATAAAATCTATAACTTATAATTAAATTTATAGATTGTTAAACATTATTTTGCAAATTGTTAATTATTTCATACAACTGTCAATTCAATTGTCAACTAGTTTTTATATAAACGATAGGACATATTTAATTAATAATACATGTTTAATATATTTGATAAATATAATGTAATAAATGTAAATATCAATTAATTGTTATTTAATAAAATAAAGTACAAACACTGGTTTGTTTTCAAGCCAATGTAGTATTTTAAAATATTTACAATAATTAAATAAACAATTATTAAAATTGATTACAGTCTAAAAAGCAGTTTTGTATTTATTGATTACGTCGTAAGCATCCTGACTATTTAAATAAAAATGATAACATTAAATTAATATAATTATTTATTAGGTTTATTGTTACATTTAATTAAATAAAAGTGATTGTTTGATGGAAAATAAATTTTAGTAGGAATATTAGTCGAATATTTTTAATATTTTTAATTGAATAAAATAATAATTAAATAATTAAATTAATATCTCTAAAGTACTACCCTAAAGTGACAATCATATGTGATTTTAGCCAGATCCTCATTTATAATTAACAGTGCCGTGGTAATTTTATATTTTATAGTAAACATTTAACTAATTATTATTATTTGTTCAAATCAATTCTTTATAATTTAAAGTTCCGGCATGATGAAAATAAAATGCTCAAAAAAATTTTCAAAATAATTATTTATTAGTTTATATAAAGTTCACCTACAATAGTCCGGGTCATATTTTGGCCTAGACCTCCGGGTATTTAAAACTCTAGTCATTTAGTTAAAAACTCAGCAAAATGTTAATGATACATGTAAAGACATATTCAACCAAATAAAAATTTTAGGAGAACTCCTAGCAACCCATTAATTATTAATATTGTTTAAACCATAAATAAATCTGTAATCTAAAATTTAGTTTACAGTTTACTAAACATTATTTTACTGATTGTTAATCATTTATTACAATTGCAGACTAGTATTTGTATGGACAAGGGAATATATTTAATTAAATATACAATTAAATATATATTTAAAATTTAATGTAAATGCAATTTAAAGTATGATAGAATATAAAATATTAAAAATAACAATTACTGATCAAATTTATCCAAAATATTATATGCATGTTTGCATCATTTATTACAATAACTAGATATTTTAAAAAATTTTGCATTTAATGACCCCTGATAAATATAATCGTTCAGTATTTTAGTTAATTATTTATAATTTTAATTATTTTACGCCTTGCCTCTACGTATTTTACAAAGTGCCCTGTCTCCACTTTTCCAAATGCAAAAAGTTAGCGCACAATTCAACCAGACTACTCTGCTGTCTTTCTCTCTGGTGCATAAATAAACAAATGAATAAATCAATATTTGTTAATAATGTTGAACAATTTTTCATCAATATAAAAATAATTTATAGTAAATCATACATTTATCTGTAATCTATAATAAAATTTACAGTTTGTTAAACAGTATCGGAATGGGTTTAACTCTACACAGAAACCGTCTGCCAGTAGGGTGACCAACTCAAAATTTTCAAAACCGGGACATTTCATAAAAATTATAAAAAATTCCGGGACATTACAAGACATTTCATAATTTACTCAGGTACTTTTTAAATAAATCGAATTTTCCCCGGGACGCTCAATGGTATCTGTGAAAACCCCGCCGGGACAAAATGGTCAAAACAGGGACTGTCCCGGTCAAACCGGGACGGTTGGTCACCCTATCTGCCAGATAAAAGGCTTATATACAAACACAATAAAAAAACAATATCATTCAATAAATATATAAATTATAATTAAACTAATTACATTTTAATGCAAATCTGTTTATTTAAAAAAATATTAATTAAAATATGTAATCATATTTCAATGCGTGTCACCCAAAGTCCATTAGAACTGATATAATGAGTGATAGACTACTTTTGGCCAAACCTTGTTGATCCTTAATGAGTGTAGTAGGTAATTTGGTAAGGTTGATTAAAATTACAGCTACAAATTACTTGTGGAAATTATGGACAAAATTTTAATATCAAAATATGAAAGGCAAAAGTGGGACAAGTAAAAACAAGTGTGCCAAGGACAAATTAGTACGTGTTACGCAGTAGTACCAAATCTAATTTATTCTAATTAATGATATTAACTGATAAGTGAAAATAATTAATTAAGTGTTTAGTAATAAATTTTACAGTTTGAGAAGTAGTTTAAGAACATGTAGAACATTATTTTATTTAATCTGTTATATTTAATTGTTACTATATCTAATTAAATAATTATTTAAATTAATGTATGGATTAAATTATAGTCACAAAATTAGAATTTATAATTTCTATTGTTCAGTCACTTCATTGTGAATAGTCCAATTTATTACTTATGATTTTAATTTATTAAATTTAAAAGTTAATATTTGTTGTATATACAGTTTGTAAAGTATTTTTATCATCATTAGTAGGATCTTATATTTTTCAATACTTTATTACAGTATTTTTTAATTTTCTAAAAATTTATTTTGAGAATGACTAATCAGCCATAGTAGTTTTGCCATAGCAGACTTTGCCATAGGTAAAACTGTCAGACATTCTGATGTGGTAAAGCATGTTGTGCATGATGCCATTCTAAAAAATAATTTAACATAATTTAAATTTATATAAATTAATTATGTTTAATAATCATTTCCTTAAATGTTTCCAATTATTATTATAACAAATACAAGTGTGATAATTAAATTATTAAAATAAACAACTGTTACAGTTTAATACATTAAATTATTAAACAACATGATTTTATCAAAATTTTAATGTGAAAACAATATTGTTAGAAACAGTTAAATTTCTAACAATTTAGAAATTTAAATTGTTAAATTAATGTGTTATATTTAATCATTATCATATTTAATCATTATTAACCAAGTTAAACACATATTAAGGACATAAAAATATGCACGTTCATTAATTGTATTATTAATATCTTTTCCAAATAATTTTTATTGAATAAAATATAAAGTAATTTATTAATAAAATAATACAAATAGTTAATCACAATTAATTCAAGCATATAGTACTGTATATGAATTAATGCCAAGTAAAATATTTTATAATCTAAAAGTACAAGCACAAGTACGCCGGACTCATTATATTTGGTTAATACAATTGTCCCGGATATGCCGTATCCAATAAAATTAACTAACACAGTTTTCCCGGATATTGCGTGACCGTTATATTTGGTTAATACAGTTGTCCCAGATATGTCGGGACTATTATATTTGGTTAATACTGTTTTTCTGTATATGCCGGCCGCTCGACAAAAATGTGCCCGGGCAAGGCGGGCGCAAGTGTATGGTCTGCCCGGGTATGTGGTGCACACGTCAACGTGTGTGCCAACAAAATAATGTTTGTCTATTAAAATGTTTCTATTTATGCAAACTGTCTGAATGACAGTAAATGCAAAACAATTTACTTAAAAAATGTAAATCAAAATAAATACAATTTAAGACAACTATTTTAATAAACTACCAAGATTACTAAATCAATTTCAATCATAAACATTAGCAAGTTCATGAATAGTACTGTAACAAAACTTTTAAAGCATTTTATTTTTAATAATTAGAATGTAATAATGCCGCAATAATGAAAATATAAATTACTAGCTTAATTTTTTATATTTGTATTTATCAATTTTTATTAGCCTCATTTTTAACTAGTCATAAAGTTTTGATAATTCAATTGTTAACTATTTTGCAATTAAAAACAAATAATAAATTATATCAAAGTTTATTAACCAATTATATTTATATTGTCCAAATAATAAATTTATTTGTAATCTATAATTAAACTTACAGTTTGTTAAACAGAATAATTTTAATGTCAATTACAATGTAAAACCAGATATAAAAATTTATTTTATTTAAAACGTTGGATTTTTCTATTATCTACAATTTCTATTAATTATATTACCAACAAACTATTAAACAATATCATCCAATAAATATATAAATTATAATTAATCTAATGTTACAGTTTAATGCAAATCAGTTTTATTTACAAAATGTTAACAAAAATAGACAAGCACATTTCAATAGCAAAACTTGTAGTTCTTTAATAGGTGTGGTGAGTAATTTTGTAATTATAATTAAAATATAGCTAAATATTATCATTTGAATCAATTTATAGTAACGGCATGATTAAATGCATATGCTCAAGAATTAATTTTTTAAAATAATTATTTATTAGTTTATGTAAAATTGATCTACAATGTCCCGGGTAATATATTGGTCTTTTTCCTGGAGAATTTTGCACTTAATTTATATTTAAAACGCTAACGATAAAATTATATTTAATTAAAATCAATTTAAATATTCAACCATAAATTTAATAATCATATTAATTAATTTAATGACTAAACTAATTAAAATAATTAATTTTATTCGCAATTTTTAAATTTAGCAAAAGTTTAATTATTAATAATAAAAATGTGATTGACAGCCATGACACTTTCCAATTGAATGTTGATTAAATAATACAACATAATCCAATTATATTTTACAATTATATTTACAGTTTGATGAAAATTAATGCAATATAAGCAAGAGAGGCAAAATTAATATACGACCCCCCATTTATAATGTATAATTCCTATACTGTGTACACTTGGGGGTACGAGTTTGACTCCTATGAATATAAGTAAAGATTTATTTACATAATTTTATATAACTCTATATTATAACCCAAAATTGAATATCATTGATTAATAATTTTGTTTTTATATTTAATTATTTGTTAATAAATATTCGCTAAACTTTACATTTAGGAATTTATTATATAATGTTTTTATAGTGTTTTAATGTTTATAATGTTTTACTATTTAACGTTATGTAAATAAGTTTACAAAGTAATAAAATTTATTTTTAATCAATGAGCATTTTATTAACAAATAAAAATGATTTTATTTATAATATAGCAAATTAATTTGGTTGGAAAAATTAGGATGTCTGTAGCTTTTGGTACAAATCTATTTTTAATATTAATTGCCTTTTACGCGGCCAGACAAACCCATATTGTATCAAACCGAACCATGTATTATTTATTAGTAAACACAAACTAAATATATTTTTATTATTAAAGTTTATGATTATTTTATGTTGTGCATGATGCCATTCTAAAATATAATTTGACATAATTTAGATTTATATAAATTTATTGTGTTTAATAATCATTCTTTATTTGCAATTCCTATTATTATTATAACGAATACCAGTGTAATAATAAAATTATATAAATAAACAATTGTTACAGTTTTATATTAGCATCATCGATAAATGCATCAAACATTCTAAATTTTTCAATACTATTGTTAGGATACTTTCACTTTTATTATTTTGAGAATTTTAAATGTTTTTGACAACAATTAGTTTTATGTATTATGGCAGATTCATTTATAATCCCATTGTCCCATTACACATGTTATCCTTATGCCATAGATATAGCATTACCCATGTTATTTCTATGTCATAGATTTAACATTACTCATAGGATTAGCATTGCCATAGACTTAGTATTTCCCATGTTATCCCTATGCCATAAACTTAGTGTTGGCCATGTTATCCCTATGCCATAGACTTAGCATTGCCCATGTTATTTCTATGCCATAGACTTAAGCTGTAATCCCATAGAAACTCATGTTAAAGCATTCTTCCATAGACTTAACATTAGTCTCATAGGATTAACATGGAGAAAACTACCCTTTCACTTCATATTTCGCTTTCCCATAGGAAATAGTCTCCCATAGGATTAACATTACCCATAGGATAAC
>CAJPIZ010004409.1:0-10300 GCA_905368565.1 Medioppia subpectinata
CTATGTAAGACAACGGGTCTACCCATAGATTACAGTGCATTTCGCCCCCAAAAACTAAGCAACATTCATGATTTCGACAATAATTATAAATATTATAAATCAACCTTAATTTTCTAGTTGTAAAGTGAAAAGTTTAAATTCAGATTAAGAATAATATACAGAATAATATACTGTATGTTATAATCATTTACAAAAATACTTGCAGTTTATAAAACAAGAAATTGCTATAATTTATGCAATAATATATTATTAAAAATGATTTATACATGAAATTAATATTAATTAATTTATAGTATTTTAGGACAAACCTACATAATAAATAATAAAAATAATGAAATTTTGCTAATTAAATTATTTCCAACAACATTATTTGTATTTATTCTGTAAATGTATATATCATTTAATATTATATTTTATATATAAATTAAGATAGGAGAATGACTAATCTGTTCGAGGCACAGTGCCTCGCTAGAAAGTGCCTCGCTAGGCATTTTCCACTAAGTTGTAAATATTTAAATTTTTAAATATACACATTAATTTGCTTTTGTTTAATTATATTTGTATTAAAAAAATTTAAATCAAAATTTTTAATTTAATAAAAATTTTTAAATATTTTTATCAGTATGAATAATGTGGTTTATAGGATCGTTCGGCTACCCCTCCCCGAGGATATTATTTAAATATTATTAAAAAAAATTTTTTTTTAAACATTTGTCTTAAAAAAGTAGCAAATTGTTTGATCGGTAATTGAATGCAACCATTAGTTTAAACATCAACTATATGTAAAAGCCCTATGAATCTGGACAACATACATCTAATTGGACATTTAACAATATAGTTAACTTGATTTTTCTGCTGCATATCTTGTGTATGTTTTCATTTAATTTTAAAATACTAATAAGAATAAACTATTAAATATAAACTGTAATTCATGTTATAAATTAGTTTTAATAATAATATTATATAAGTAAAAATATATTAATGGGAATCAACGAGTAGAGCGATATATATTATTTTTGATCGACGGGTAGGGCAATAAAACACAACCCTGCTCGATCGATCCTCGACATCTGACTGCGTGAACAACAAATATTGTTTAATAGTAACACTGTTTTTATTATCCAATAACAATAATGATAAAAATATACCATTAAATATGAACTGTATTAAATTCCATAAATTATATTTAATAGTATATCAATAGAATTTAAAATTGAGTTAATGGACGACATAACTATAAATATTATATTATAATATTTAATTGTTTGACAAATGTTGACCATATTTTATATTGTTAAAACATAATCATTAATATAGCAATTATGTTTTTTATAATGATTTAATTACATAAATTGCGGATAAAAGTAATAAATAAATGTCAACCTTTTATTTATTTTAAAATAATTAAGTTAAATTGTATTTCTTATTTATATCAACAATTTTATTTAATTTTAATATTATAAGTATAACTAGGATTAATTATTACATTTATTATAAAATACAATTAGTTATATTACATATTCATCTACAAATATAATTTAGAGTTAATGCATTTGTAAATTGCATTTAATAAATAAATTAATTAATATTATGTAAAGTATCTTTACATAACATATTTTTGAAAATAAAATTTGCGTTGAGTCATAATCTTAATAAAAGTAATATTAGTTTGTTCAAAAATCTCAGTTAATATAGAACTTTTCATGTAGATAAAATTGAAAATGTATTATGTTAAATGTATGTTAATGTTAATTCCATGAAAAACATTTCAAGTTTTAAAATCTTATTTGTATGTTTACATATTTGCTATATAATAATTCTAAAACAAACGAGCTAAATGAAATTATTAAACAAATTGTTAATATATAAAATAAATCGGTTATAATATTAAGCGTGATTTGTTTGTACTGGGTCATTACGTTGTCAAATTGTACCATGCCAAACAAATGAACGGCCATTACGTTTCCATAAAGTACATCATTGTTCCATTTGCTAATCAGTCCATTTGATTGTATGTGTTTTATACTAGGTAAAAATATATTTTTAAATAATTTGATTAATAAAATTAAATAAATAAATAATTTGATTTTAGCTTGTTTAACCAGTTGAAACTAATAATTTGTCAGATTTATGACATAGATATCATACGATTATTACAGTTGTATAATCACATATAATTAATTATTTTATTGTATTACGGTTAAATTAAACCAAAATTATAAATAATTTTACTCTATACATGAAATGAATTATTTTAATGTTAAACTGATTATGTTTTTATAATAATGTTACTAATAAAAATAATACTCAATTAAAATTAGATAATAATTTAATTGCCTGTAACATTACTTACAATCCATTAAACGTATCTAACCATGGTCCTTTAACATGAGCCGATGCTAACATAAAGTATGGTTCAGGTTCACCACCGTATTTAGATACATGTATCTTGGTCATGAACTCTGGATCGGTAAATTTAATCAACTTATTAAAATGAACAAGATCCTCGATCAACGTAAGCCTTTTAGTCACATATGCTGAATAGCCTGTAGATAACTTTTGTGCAACTTGATACAAATAAGTTTGATTAAAATTTCCATAATAATCAAACGGTGTGATTCGTGATTTAAAATTGACCGCCATTTTGTTTTTTGAAGTATATGCATATACAATTAATGAATCCAATTGTGGCACAATAATATTTACGTGCTTGGTAGCGTACAAATCTGACCATGAGTCAATTGTTTTATCAGGTACGTGTGTTATCATAAAATCCAGAATAAAATTGCGATAATTTATTGCAAATATAAATATCAGGGTCAAATATAATCCAATTAATAAACGTACATTATTACAACGCGCAAATTTAAATGTGCTATGTGAAACGACACTAATTATCATGCGCAACATTTCAAATATTATGGTACAACGACCAATATGGTTGTTTTGATCATAATTAACAAATATGGCTACTAGCAAATTGATCGTGGTAATGCATAACAGGCTAAGTAGAAAAGTGCTCATGTCCATTGCCGAAAAATATTTAAACATGGCTATTCCACCAGGGTATTTTCTATATGCAATATGACTTATAGCTTGGAAATCTATAAACCTGGTAATAGTTGTAAGAATCGTAGTACTAGCATGAGTTAGGTTGTTTTTCTCAACGTAGTCAACAAAGGCCTGATAGGCACCGGCATCTATGGAGCCCACATACAGTTCAGGCAATTGCCGTTTAACTTCAATTGGATTTGCCAATGGATCTGTGATTTGAAGCCTGGTGAAATTAAAATAATATCCATTAGCTATTTGGATTATTAAGTTTATTTATGCTTATTAAAATAATTATAATTTTATAACCTTATTTAAATTTAAATATAATTATCATTTCCCATTAAATAAATTATCTTCATAGAATGTAATTTTACTTACTTGTTGTAGTTATGATGGCTAGCAAACAATTTGACTAAATTAATCATGTAACCACATAATATATAACATAAATGACCATTATTATTGATAGGGTAATAGGTTAAAAATGGTTTGGATATAGTTGGAAAGATCTTTAAAACTTTATCATGATTAAGGGCTGATGTTGTAATATTAATTGTAAAATTATTGCTAGATGAAAATTTAACACAATTAGTTGAGCTCATTGTGAATGTGAATTGATATTTAATTATATTTAATATTAAATACAAAAACCAGAAAGGGCAGATACTAAAATTATTGTGACATGCATAATATTTCAATCAATAATATTATGCAACATGATTGCAATTATTTACGTATTTAGGTATAATTAAATTGTTTTTATGCATAAAGTCTTGTATTAATAATATTGTAGTTTATTAATTGTATTATAATTGTTAAGGATTAACCATATTTCACCATAAATTACTTACACAACATATGCTATTTTTATAAACACATATTGATTAAATTATTCTCCATATTACCTAAATAAATTTATATATTGTCCAACAGCGATTATAATAATTAATAAACATACGAACAAAACTATTGATTAAATAATTATAATCAATTTAAAAATTATGGTAAAATTAGAATACTATTATTACAGTATTATTGATTACAAAATACAACAAGTTAAAAACTGGTTATAAATATTAAGTACATGTATGAGTAACCTTGGTACATAATATTAAATAATATATTTATCAATATTCCAAACACGGCCTTGCAAGCAATCAAACTTGTCATATAAACAATTTCTTAAATAATTAAGTATATTATACTTTTTAAATCACAATAAGTTTAGTACATTTAAAACTAATTCAAAAAAGTCACAGTGTAATAAGTTTTTAAGTATAAATTTTTATTTAATTGTCTGTAAAGTCAATTGATACAATAATGACTTTAATATTGAAAGCTAATATTATTTTATGTTTAACAATAATTTATATGACGGGCATTATATGCATTGATGTGAAAACAAGCTCCGGTATAGTGAGGGGTCAGACCATACGTGTGCTCAAAAAATATGTGGACCAATATCTGGCCATTCCTTACGCCGAGGCACCGGTCGGTGAGCGACGGTTTGCCAAACCTGTGCCCATCTCAACGCCCAAACGGGTAAAACCTTTATAAATATAATTTTTAATTATTACAAAACTGGTTATCTATTATTATAATTAATTGTTGTTACAATACAAATAATGTTCTGATTATAATGTGCAAATTTAGTGCAAAATAGTAGGACCATAATGAAATAATTAATCCTTAAAACAATCCAATAATGATTAATATTACATTACAATATAAATAATTTATTTAAAATAAGTATTATGTACAGTATACAAATATGTAAAAAAATTGCGTCAAAATAATAATGTTTTTAATGATAACTAAATAAAAAACAACATAAATAAAATAATGTAAGTTAATTAACTCTATAATATAAACATTTTAAACTAGGAAATAATAGATGCAACTAAACCTGGTAATTCGTGTCAACAGCCACCTGTCCCACAATATGGTCATTTTTTCAGCGGACTGAATATGAACGAGGACTGTTTAGTACTGAATATCTGGGCACCATACAGGCAACAGCAAACCGAGAATGAGCATGATAAAACACTAAAACCGGTAATGTTTTGGATTCATGGTGGTGGACTGAGTATTGGCTCAATATTTCAGCCCCTATACAATGGCAGTGTATTGTCCACCAACAATGTGATAGTGGTCGCTGTTAATTACCGCCTAGGTCCTTTTGGATTTTTATATGCCGGTGCCGATCACGAGCATACAGTGCCCGGCAATGCAGGCTTTTATGACCAGCTACTGGCCCTGCAATGGGTATAATAAATTATTAATAGTATATAATTTAATTTACAATGATGTTAATGACCATGATTAATTTAAAGGTGAGGGACAATATACACTCGTTTGGTGGCGATAAAAACCTAGTGACCATATTTGGTCAAAGCGCCGGCAGTTGGTCAGTGTCGGCACATGTATTGTCCCCGTTATCCAAAGGCCTATTCAAAAGGGCTATTATGTCCAGTGGAGCCCATATGTACAGTAAGCGCAGGGATATTGTGACCAAAACGGATGCTGTAAATAAGGCCAAACAATTGGCTCGTGATCTAAATTGCGATGACCATGGTGATTGGGTAGATTGTTTGCGAAAAGTTGACGCACACGAGTTGGTCAAGTCTATGACGCCGCTGACGTTCCCGGTGTTGGGCACCGAGTTTTTGCCCCTTTCGGCCGCTGAGGCTTTCCAGCAAAATATGTTTAATTCAGGTTGGTAAAAAGCTTTTTAATATATATTGAATAATCAATATTAAAAAGTATTATAATAATATGAATAATAATAATTTATTATTAATAATTCCAGTGATCATTTTTGTTGTTTTGAATTAATGGTAATTTTTACGATAAAATTTTGTATTTACAGTTTAAATGTTGTGAAAATTATCAATTTATATATTTTAAAACAGTAATTAATACTTAAAATTAAAGAAATAGGTTGTGTTTAAAAACAAGATTTTTAAAACTGGATTCAACTATTATGGTAAATTAACATTTTTAATTAATTTAATTAAAAATAGACATAGATCTGTTGGCTGGTGTGAGCCGGGACGAGGGTCCATTGTTGGCCAAAGTTTCCTACCCAGATGTGTTTGGGGCAAATATTACATTGGATAAATTTATGTCAACTTTGAGCAATTTAAATAATGTGTTTCACGAAATACCTGAACAAAATGTTGGCGATTATTATGCAAATAATGGAATTGATCACGGTCAATTAAGCGTAGCATTTGGCAAGTTATATGGTGATTTATTTATGAATTGTCCCACATATGTGTTTGCTAAACAATTTACCAAGCTTAGTCAACATGGTTCGGCATATTTTTACATGTTAACATTTAAAAGCAAAATGTTTGCTATGTTTGATCAAGATGAAAAGGACGAGTCAATTCACCATGGTGATGAATTGGCATTTGTTTTCGGTCACCCGCTTATGGATCAGCAAAACTATACGGAAACTGATTATGATTTTAGTATACATGTGATGGAAATGTGGTCTAATTTTGCCAAAAACGGGTTAAAATTTGAATTATAATTTATTATTATTATTAGAGAGAGAGAGAGAGAGAGAGAGAGAGAGAAAACGACTATTTCATATAAAACTAATTTAATCATGATAGAATTTTGTAAAATAAATTACTAAATAAATATTGTCCATATGTCGGGCCCCGATCATTAATTAATTTGTTTAATTATAGTATAAATTATAAGTGATTGGCCAAAACTGTTAGATTCAAGCGATGAAAATCAACTAAATGTAAAAATTAAAAATTTAAATCCAAATGATTTATCGGCAGTTTTGTTGGATCCGTACAAACATACATGTGATGGCATTTGGAACGACTATTTCATATAAAACTAATTTAATCATGATAGAATTTTGTAAAATAAATTACTAAATAAATATTGTCCATATGTCGGGCCCCGATCATTAATTAATTTGTTTAATTATAGTATAAATTATATGTTTACATAATAAATATATTACAGTTCTAAAACAATTTAAATTTTTGAAAATATATTATGTAGTAACTTATATAACTTAATTTTGAATGTATGCAATTTGAATAACAAGTAAAAACCTAAAGTCTGTAGCCTGAAGGTATTTGGGAACATAGATTTACCCTGTTTCCTTTAATACTTCCCGTTAAGAAATAATAATTAATTTAGTTTTATGTCATTTACAATCATTGATAAATTTTGTAAAATTATCATTTTCTAGAAATTTTTATATTGATAGTATAGAGTAGTAATTGATTCCCCAATACTGTGACTTATGAATAACAATTGTTTTGAATAATATGGTTATTGTTACTGATTATAATAATTTATAGTCTTATTGAATACAAATTTACCTTAATTTATGCCGCGATAGGACAAGTCTGTGTATTACAATATCTTAAAGATTATAAAACAATTTAAAATAAAATTATTTCATTTGAATAGTAACTGTAAATATTATAATTAAGTTTCATTTATTATAATATTTGTTGTTATTTAAAAAACATTTGGATAGATTTTGTCAGTGACAATTATAATTATTGAATTTTTATTAATATGATAAAACTATATAAAGAAACTATTTTAATAATTTAATTTAATAATTCAAAATAGTTTTAGTTTTATAATTCTTGTCCAATTAATATCACAATAAAAATTAACTCACACAACTCATCTAAATGTATTTACGTGTTTAATTTAGGCACATTTTAAAATAATTTACTAAATAAAAATTGTATACCATTCATTAATGTGTTAAATTGAAAAAAATAACAATAAATTGTTGTATTATAGAATACAATGTTGCCAATAAATAATAAAACAGATTAGCTTAAATTAATGTCTAATAAAATATAGCTGCTTTAGATTATTAAATTGGTTATATTACAAATATTAAATTTAAATAATAACTGTAAATATTATTATTATATTTTATTTATTATAGCACTTGTTTTCATTAAGCAAACAATTGGATGCAGGTAACATCACGTACAATAATAATTATTGTTTTATTTATAATAAAAATTATTTAATTAAAAATTTTAATTACAAGTAATAAAATTATTATGCAAATAATAACATGATAAATATTTACTAAACAATGCATTTAAATATATAATTTTTAAAATATTTCTAATTAACTCTAATTAAAAATTTATTTTAATATCTATAGATTATTAGATTATTAATCAAAATCTGTATATTACATATATCATTATTCTTTTATTAGTTACAGCTAACAATTATATCAATAAATAAATAAATAAATATTTATAGAAATTAATATTAAACTTTAAATTAAAATTTACAACTATTATTATATAAATCTAAACCAATTATGTATTTTATAATTATTACAATCTCTGAAATTATTCAAATAATAATCTATTTTAAACATTAAAATACGTAGTTGGTAATAATTACAAAAACATTGGTGTTATTTTATTAAACGATAAGTTATTTTTGTTAAATGACTAATCTTTTCCAATTGTCTATAAAACTAGTCACATAGTTGTACAGATAGTTCTCGCATTTTAAATGTTTTATTCATTATTGATAAAACTTATTTCGTTTATTATTCAAATATTAATTACTTATATATTTTATTTTTTAAACAGTAATCCGCAAAAAAAAATTCGCCAAAATTGTTGGATTCAAGCGATGAAAATCAACTAAATGTAAAAATTAAAAATTTAAATCCAAACGATTTGTCAACTGTTTTGTTGAATCCGTACAAACATACATGTGATGGCATTTGGAACGACTATTTTATATATAAACAAATTTAATCATTATGCACATTTTAAAAATAAATAATTAAATAAAAATTTTAACCCGAAGTCAGGTACACACCTTTCATGAATGTATTCAATTATAGTTTACATTATATGCTTACATAATAAATATATTACAGTTTCATTACAATTTTTAAAAATGTATTATACAGTGAATTAAATAAATCAACTTTAGTTGTATGCAATGAGAATACAGAATAAGAATTTAACAAGGTATTTGGAAACATTGAGTTTTTTAAAACCATAAAAAATTATTTAAAACAATTTGAAAAATGTCACATAATTCATACAACAAACCGTTTGCAATTATTATGGAAATAATAAAAATTATCACAATCAATAATTGATCGTGATAATTTTTACTATTTCCATAATAATAATTAAAAGAGAATAATATTTTCTGCTTTTTACTGTACATCTTTAGATTTAACTAGATTATTAAATAGTTAATTATTAAGTAGAACAAAATTCGTCAAAACTAACTTTATTTTTAATATAAAATACATAAATGATAAGAATTTACATCAACCATGTTTTACTCTACCAAATAAATATATGGATTAATAACTGTAATAAAATAATATAATATTAACTATATTATGGAAAGGAGTTGTAATAAAACTAATGTGGATGTGTAGCAGGTTATTAATTTTAACAATAATAAATAATATTAAACTTATTTTAAATATATTAAACTTTTAACTTCTCTTTAACTCTTTAACTATTGTAATTATTTATTATAACTATAGAAAACTTTAATAAGTTTGGTACAATTAAACTGTGCGTTTAAAACAATACGTGAAATATTTTAAAATATACTGCAAATCATTTTAAATACGAATATGTGGTCGAAATATAGGGGAAAATTTTATTGTTATTTAATTAAAATAAAAACTATAATGAAGGTTGAAATAATAATTATGGTAATTCCATTACGTTTATATTTGTTAATAAATAAATATATAATTAATTGGTTTATTTAACTAGATACATTTTATTTATTATAATTTTTCAATTAAATTTATGATAACATGGGGCTCACGCCAAAAGTGGGTAATTTATTAGGAGCAGGAACAGTACATTGTTTAATAAATGTTTACTCACACGTGTCAAATCTATGACACACTTTACATTCCCGGTGTTTGGCACTGAATTGTTTTCAATTTTGGTTGTTAAGGCTTTCCAGCAAAATTTGTTTTATCTAGGTTTGTAAAAAAATTATTAAATCCTTTATAATTACAAATATATGTGTTTGTTGTTTGAATTAATGATAAATTTTATTATCAAATATTTATTTACAGTTTGATTTATTGTTCACATAGAGAATGACTAATCTGCTACCCTACAAATTGCTACCCTAGAAACTGCTACCCTGCTACCTTTGTTAGGCGGTCGTTAAGTCGACCCAAATACCGACAACAATCAAGGGTAGCAGGACCTATCCAATG
>CAJPIZ010004410.1:0-10298 GCA_905368565.1 Medioppia subpectinata
TATGAGCCCTATTCAGAAAAAGAAAGCAGTACGGGGGGGGGGAAGTGGAAAAAGAGGGAAAAGGTAGACCTTTTAAAAAATGACTTACTATCCGACCACTCTGTACAAGAATATATGCATTTTTGACAATTTTATTAACAAGCAAACAATCAAGTCTTGTATCATTGTAATTGTATTTAATACCTTCATTGTGTAGTTTAAACAAAATAAAATAATTTACAATAAATATCTCGGGCTGATAGGCAATGGGTGACTTTGGGAGGGGGATTTAAGTTGCAATTGTTATGTGTGATCTTATGAGAATCAGTTGACTTATTAATGGCGTTAGTGTCTATGCAACTTTCTAATGCAAATTATATAACGAGCATGGAATTAAACAATAAATTAAAAATATAAATTTTTAACATTAATATACAGTACGTATGGAACTACTAAAACATATCCAATCGGTGGCCCCCGATGATAAAACCCGTGAAGTGTTGAGCAGACTTATAAGATATTTGGTACCAAAATACCAACAATTTTTGGCCAAATTTGAGCAATTAGTGGGTAAAGTTCCCGACGATAAACAACAACCGGAAATGGATCAGGAGGTTATTGGATACCAGCAATGGATTATGGGCGAAATGCAACGTGGTTCATTACCTCGTATGATGATAATAGTAATGTCACCAGTTTTGACTACAGTTCAATACCAACAGTATCTTAACAGTCAACCCCGATATAAGTCCAGCCAGTTGTCCGATTTAATGCTGTTTAAAGACATCGATAATAAATTGGTTTTGAAAGCGTATGAAAAAGTTCTTCAGTTGAACGCACCAAACATTACGCCCACCGAACAGAACGAACTCAAGGAATTAGCTAAAGAAACGTCCACTAATCGACTCATAAGTCCTAACCCTAGTAATCAACCAACAAATCCAGGCCTTAATAATCAAACGGGAATTGGCCCTAATATAGGATCAAAACCACAAAGTTCAAATGATCAACCAAATGGCTCGGATGGTAACCCAGAAGACACAACTCAATTGCAAAACATAATTGCAGAAAGGGTTGACCCAATTGCCAAACAATTGATTGATCGAGTGTTGGAACCGTTTACCGAATCTATGCCAATGAAGTTAAACTCCGCTCACGTGCAGAGGGTATTAATGACCGGAGACATGACCGACGATAACATACGATACGCGCGGCTCTATTTAAACAGAATCAAAGCAAAAATGACGTGTGAGTAGTGATTGAAAAATTACATTAATGTTAATTATTTTATTGGTGTTTATTATATGTAAGAAGTTGCAAGGTTTCTACAAATTAATATTGTAGGAATCATTTATTCAATATATTTATTAAAATAAACAGACTAAAAGTGCACACAAATTCAACAGTAACATACAATTGGGGGTGGGTAACCGAGTTTGTAGGCGGGGGTGACGGCTATTAATAATTATTTAATAATGTTGAAATTAAGTATTTTTACATATCTTTTAAATCACCTGATATACACAACAAAATACCAAACTAGCTAATTAACTAAAATTATATTAAAAATCATATTTACATTTTCAGAAATTTATAAAATATATTTTAGCGGAAAATCTATGTTTATTGACAGAGTCTTAATTAGTATACATAATATTGAAACTTTATGTATTATATTAAAAGTATTAAACCTAACGTTTAAAATATAAATTATATTTTTAAAACATTAATATATAGTGGGTCTGGAATTTCTAAAACATGTCCAATCGGTGGCCACCGATGAGAAAACGCGTCAAATAATAGACGGAGTTATCAGATATTCTGTCCCAAAATGCAAACAATTTTTGGCCAAATTTGAGCATTTAGTGGGTAAAGTTCCCGACGATAACCAACACCTGGAAACGGATCCTACAGTTAATGAATTGAAGCAACAGATGATTCGCGAAATTAAACGTGGTTCATTACCGCGAATGATGATTATAGTAATGCAACCAGTTTTGACTATAATTCAATACCAACAATATCTCAACAGTCAACCCCGATATAAGCCCAGCCCGTTGTCCGATTTAATGCTGTTTAAAGACATCGACAATAAATTGATTTTGAAAGCGTATGAAAAAGTTCTTCAGTTGAACGCACCAAACATTACGCCCACCGAACAGAACGAACTCAAGGAATTAGCTAAAGAAATGGCGAATAATCGACCCATAAGTCCTAACCCTAGTAATCAACCAACAAATCCAGGCCTTAATAATCAAACGGGAATTGGCCCTATTGGAGAATCAAAACCACAAAGTTCAAATGATCAACCAAATGGCTCGGATGGTAACCCAGAAGACACAACTCAATTGCAGAACATAATTGCAGAAAGGGTTGACCCAAATGCCAAACAATTGATTGATCGAGTGTTGCAACCGTTTACCGAATCTATGTCTAAGAAGTTGGACACCGATCACGTGCAGAGGGTATTAATGACCGGAGACATGACCGACGATAACATACGATACGCGCGACTCTTTTTAAACAGAATTAAAGCAAAAATGACGTGTGAGTAGTAATTGAAAAATTACATTAATGTTAATTATTTTGATTGTGTTTAGTAATGTTATATGTAACAATTTGCAAGATTTTTACAAATTAATATTGTAGGAATCATAGAATCAATATCTCTATAACTAAAACACAAAATAACATGGTTTTTATGAGCCCTATTCAGAAAAAGAAAGCAGTACGGGGAGCGCTATAAATGATTTTCACAATTATGTGTAACATTAATTGCAAGCATTGTAGGAGAGGTGAGGGGATTATATGCAAAGTGATTGCATTTTACATTCAATGATTAACACAACATTACTATTACTTCTAGTACGCCGAGTTATTATTTAGTTAGTAATTATTAAAATAAACAGACATAAAGTGCACACAAATCCAACAGTAACATACAATTGCGTGTGGGTAACAGAGTTTGTAGACGGGGGTGACGGCTAGTAATAATTATTTAATAATGTACTCAAATATTATAGAATTATTATTAAAATCTTGATATATGTCTCGAACAAATTTTAATACAAACATTTTTGTATATTGATTGTCACAATACACCAAGTATCTTTTGAGTTATGTAATATTTTTTTGTCCTTAAAAAAGCATTAGCAAAATGACTCAGTCTTTGAGTCGCCCATTCATATGTAAGAATTTGCAACCATTCCACATGTTATTATTGTAAAAATCATTTAATAATAATTATTTAATAATGTTAGAATTAAATATTTTTATATATTTTTAAAATCACCTGAATTACACAACAAAATAACAAACTAGCTAATTAACTAAAATTATATTAAAACCATATTTACATTTTAGAAATTTATAAATTAAATTTTAATCAATCAAGATTTCTATAATTAATAATCAGATAATACTAATTAATAGTAAAATAATTATTTGCAATATGGACTTAAATTTGTCCATTTGTTACAAGTAGCGCGAAATTCTATGTATTAAATATTAAAACTTTCTGTATTATATACTTCTAAGGGTATTAAACCTAACGTTTAAAATAAAAATTATATTTATTTAACACTAATATATAGTACGTCTGGAATTACTAAAACATATTCAATCGGTGGCCACCGATGAGAAAACGCGTCAAATAATAGATAGAGGTATCAGATATTTTGTTTCAAAATACAAACAACATTTCGCCAAATTTGAGCAATTATTGAGTAAAGTTCCCGACAATGGAAAGCAACCGGAAACGGATCCTACGGTTAATGAATTGAAGCAACTAATTATTCGCGAAATTAAACGTGGCTCATTACCGCGAATGATAATTATAGTAATGCAACCAGTTTCGAGTATAATTCAATACCAGCAATATCTCAACAGTCAACCCCGATATAAGCCGAGCCCGTTGTCCGACTTAATGCTGTTTAAAGACATCGACCATAAATTGCTTTTGAAAGCGTATGAAAAAATTCTTCAGTTGAACGCACCAAACATTACGCCCACCGAACAGAACGAACTCAAAGAATTAGCTAAAGAAACGATGAATCCGGTCATAATTCCTATCCCTAATAATCGACCACAATTTGGCCATGATGGTACACATGTGCCACACAATTCTTATGAACCAAAACCAGTTGACAATAATGCACCAGGTGACCACAATAGACCGAGGTCCAAACCAGGTTTTAGTGATAAATTGTTGGATTTGGTGGAACAGTCGTTGGTGCAAATGTTTGGCTCGTATTACGTGCAAAACGCACTCTTAGTCGGAGACATGACTCCCGAAAACAAACGCTTTTGTCAAAGCTTCTGGAATAAGAACAAAGAAGTTATACCGAGTGAGTAGTGATGTTCACAAAATACAGATATATCATGATTATTAACTATAATTTTTTTTTTACTTTTTTAACCTTGAAATTAATAATTATAAAATTATTTTGAATTGTTTGTATGCATTAATACAACATTACATATATTGTGGTATGCTATTTGACACAACACTATTAACCAATTATCATTTAACCTTGATTAATACACAGCGCGCGTCGAAATGTTGAAACAGGCGCAAACACTGCTTACCGATGAACGCGAGTGCGAATCGCTGGACAAAATTGTGAATGGTATTTTACAACGTACAAAACCGTTTTTGGACAATATTAAGGGACAGTGTATGGCAGACGTTGCCGACAATATACGGTTGAACGCGCTGAACAAAGTAGCCCTCAAACACCACCTATTCTTGTACCGCGAAATGGATCGTGGTAATTTAGTGCGTATGATTCTCACCGATTTTGTGCCCGTTTGGCACATTCTAGAGCTCCGGAAGTACTTTAAACACCATCCCAGATATAGGCCCAGCCCTCTTGCTGAATCATTATTGTATACGGACTTTGATTTGCAACCGTTGTTTGATTTTTATAAATATATCATTGATTCGCGTTCTGTAAACATATCGGAATTCGAAAAGCAAGAGCTGATCCAATTGACCAAAGAAAGCACTGAAATAAATATTAAATATATTCTAAGTAAGTAAAGTAAATAATATATACTATATACTAATATATACTTTATATTATGATATCATTTGTTAAAATGCAATGTAACATAATTTATTAACAATTTACATTTTATAATTATAGTGCCTTTTGAGGAGTCGATTTTTGCGGGCCCTTGTTTAAATAAAACGTTGAACGCTATTGCTCAACTAAGATCATAGATAACATGTTTCAATGTTTTGTTAAATCTCTGTATTATTAATGCTTGACAATAAAATTTAATTCATATATTTAAAATTAAATTTCAATATTTTTAATTATTTTGTAATATTGTTAGGGGACCGTGATGTCCCGACGGGAAACACTAGTATTGACTCCCCTTAACTTTGTGTGAAGGTGTGGGTCTATTAACGAACATGGGTCTATTAGTCAAACGTAGTATCTGTTCTACGGGTCAATGAAGTGTGAGTTTCGTTTGTTGTCCACTAATGTGTGTTGAATACCATTTGCTCAGTACATACACAGTACATCGATGTACATGATATGCTGCGAGCCTATCTATGATGTTTACTTCTGTGCGGCCACTCACGTGCTTCGCTTAGGCATTGTTCACAAAGTACGTACGCACTTGGCGAGAGGGGGGGGTGTCGGCCAAAACGAACTTTTGCGAACGAGGGGGAGGGGGGTATAGAGACCTTATGTACGTTCGCATTAAAATAATTTAACGGATTAATCTGTTATCAAAGTTAATCCTTTGATGACAAATGTTGAATGAATATATGACTTGAATAGAAATAGTTTTATTTCTAGTTTTTGAAATATTTGAAGAGTGAAAATAATTTTCTAAAATATTCATTTAGCCACTCAAATAGACATTATTTTATTGTTTAAATTAATTGATTTCAAACTCAAAGCCACCATATGTTTATAATACATTATTTAAACAATTGGTTTAATTTTAATTTAATTATTTATAAAATTTAGCGGTGTTTTATTATCTTAGGGGAAGGGGGGGGGGGTTAACACGAAATGCGTACGTACTTTTGTTTAAATCACAACATGCGAACAATTGCGAACATAAGGGGAGGTCTAGATTTCTTAAAAAGTGCGTACGTACTTTGTGACAAAGCCTTATATTTCCAGACCTCTGGTTAAGTGTATGCGTCCGGGCGGCCAATGTATAGGACGTGCCGACGCTATCAGACCTATGAATCGGCGGGCAACAATGTGGGCAATATTTTGAATTACCTATTTAACAATTAACTTTAATGTTCACAATTATATTAAAAATGCTGATTAGTTTACAAAAATAATTCATTTATGCTTGCAGTTTATTTCATTATAAACTATAGAGTTAAAGTATTACATACGACAACACATAATATTAGCGAAACATATAATAATTATAAAACAGATAAAATTATACTCAAATTAAGGATAACGTAATATTAATGCTTACTTATAAAAATACACGAATTGAAATATTTCAGTAATAAATTATAGTTAAAAACTATTGGTATTTGTATGAAATAAGCTCATGTTTACTTTAATATTATAATGCATATTTAAAACTAAAATAAATAAACTAACTGTAAGTACTTAATTAAGATTTAATAAAAATGTCACAATTTTTACCTAAATTATTTATGATGTTACACAGCTTTGGTTTACGGCTCAAACCTGGCTTTTAAAATTCAGAAGACAGTTAAAGCCATTTTACTCTACAATATATGATTCACGTCAACTGTTGACGTAAACCATTCTCTAAACATTCAATTGTTTGTTATTTCATTAGATATTGTTTTAATTAAAAATTATTTTCATAATTTATTATATGATTTGACTAATTATTTTAAACTATCTTTATTACAAATGTAGAATTTTGGCGTTGTTCCCATATTACGTCCGCCCTTTGCATGTAGCTATTAGAAAATACGTTTTCATGTCCCGTTTACCTCTTCCCCATACCACAGATAATTTAATTAAAATTAAACCAGTTGTTTAAATTATGTCTTATATAATTAATAAACAACAAAAATTAATAACAAAAACTATTTTATAATAATTTTAGTGGTATAATTTAAAATAATAATTTTATTTTAAAAACAATTTAACCATTAAAATTCGTAATTTATAAATTAAAATATTAAAACTAGAGTAATTAAAAAATGGAATCATTAAATTAATTTTAATAAAAACCTGCAAACAACTATGGTAACACTTGACCAGTCATAATAACCAATAACTGAGCGATTGTTGGGTTTGGTGAAAACCTCGTTGCCGAAGATGTTTGACTCGGATTACGTCCAGAAAATACTAATAACTGGACAAATAATTGGTTAAAACTTACGATTCGTTCAGATCTTCTGGAATAGAAACACAGAATTAATACCGAGTGAGTTGTGATGTTCACAAAATCAGATATACTGTATATACGCCAAAACAGTGGCCATACAATTAGTAAATCAAATAGTGTGACCACGTGTTGCTCCAGACAAAAAGAATTTTTGGCAAATGCATGATTATCAAGGACACATGTATTTTGAGTTAATTTTTATATTACAATTCTATTATAGTATAACACATTATTCATAAGTTATATGAATTCTGGTTTAAAATTATAAATGATCTGGAATTTATTATATTTTTACATTGTATAAAATTTCGAATTATGGACTAAAATCAATTTTTTGATTTTTATAAATATATCATTGATTTGCGTTCTGTAAACATAACGTCCGCCGAAGAGCAAGAGCTGATCCAATTGGTTAAAGAAGAAAATGATATAAATCTTAAATATATTTTATGTACAAACAGTGTATAATCTAACTTAATTCAAATGCAATATGAATTATCTTATTAACCTTCTAAATTTTATAATTACAGTCCCTATCGTGGAGTCGTTTTTTAAGAGCACTTGTTTGAATAAACCCCTGTTTCGTCAATATAATAAATTCTTAAATTCTTGTTTAATTAATTCATAACAAAAAATATAATTTTTTACATAAAGTATATTTTTTACTTAAAATATAATTTTTTATGTAAAATATAATTTTTTTACTTAAAATATAATTGTTTACTTAAAATTTAATCTCAATATTCTGAATATATCTAACTAATATAAATAAACTAACTGTATTAAATGTCGACATTATTTTCATATAAATTATTTTTTCTTTTACACAGCATTGGTTTACGGCTCAAACATGGCTTTAAAACGTTTCTGTAACAGATTTAAAATCAGATTACAATTAGATTACAATTACTCCATAAAATATGGTTTGTGTCAACTGTTGACGTAAACAATTTCCTGAACCGTAAATAAATTTGTTTTATTTAATTCTAACTTTATATTTAACTTTTGACGTGAACTATGAATTTCATTACCTATTGATTTATACCTGGTCACCTGTTTAAATTAATATCAGTATTCTTGACCTTATATTATGTCGTTGTATTAAAAGTCAAAATCTATCTAACCGACAAATAAAGTTATGCATAATTGTTAGCATGAACTTAAATTTATATTTTTATAATTAAAACAAATGTTTAATCTACAAAACTCTCTGTGATATAAAGTTATTATACTGTACAATATTTTAAGATGAATTTTAGTATATAAACAATTTTTTGTAACTATAATAGTCAATTGTTATCGATGAACAATAACAGAAGTTATAATTTAAAAATAATATAAGAATAAAGTAATTAATATTTAATATTATTTTAAAATTATAGAATCAGCAAAATTAATATTAAATTTAATTAAATAGTGTTGTGATAACGTTTAACTAACAAAGTTGAATAAGTATATTAATTTCAATATAAAATTAAGTAATCATATAATATAATAATTTAATTAATTAAAATAAAAAACCTGTTAGCAAATATGGTATAAAATTTAATAAAATGATTGAAAAATAAAATTTTACATTAGTTAAGTCACTATCAAGTAATATTAGGTGATGTTAGATCGCCATTTTGACTAGTTATAAAATTAAATCAAACTAACTGGACTTTTGTCCAAAATGTTTATCATGAAGTATATATTATTGTTTTTGTTGATTACCATGATCAAAACTGAACCACAATTCAATTTTGGGTATGTATAACATGTTAAAATAATCATTTCGACTCTAATTTACAAATTTTATTTATGTTTTAATTAATAGTTTATTAATTAATTATAATTAATTTTTAAATATGAGATTTTCTGACCTAATACAAACATTTAAATATTTGGCCTACAAATGAAGGCAAAACTAACTAGATAATTTTCAATAATAAACATATATATATATGTATCATGTTCAAATATTCATTTTACACACTATTGTTTGGTTCCAAAAATGCATAGTAGATTGAATGTTAGTTAAAAATTAATTTAGTTTTTTAACTATGTTGAATCTAATTGTTATTCAAAACTGCATTTATTAGGCAATCAAAGGATGAAAACATTTTGTCCGTATCTACTTTGGTTCGGGAGTAATCCTCACCCGAAGAGTCCAACCTGTAGTAACCCTTTGGCAATTATACCCGACGGGAAAATGAAAATGTGACAATATGGTCATGAATAGTATCAGGTTACTTAGATGCTACATAGAAACTAAGTATTACACAAATAGTTTTGTAAATTATCATGTAATTAAAAATCTGTGACAATAGTTAGATTCCACATTTTGTCTCTTCCATTGAATAACATTGCCAAAGGGTTACTACAGGTTGGACTCTTCGGGTGAGGATTACTCCCGAACCAAAGTAGATACGGACAAAATGTTTTCATCCTTTGATTGCCTAATAAATGCAGTTTTGAAATACAATTAGATTCAACATAATTAAAAAACTAAATCAATTTTTAACTAACATTCAATCTACTATGCATTTTTGGAACCAAACAATAATTAAATGCTATCATGCTCTTAGTAATTAATTTTTAAATAATAGCTTTTGTGACAAAAACATTCTTTATAAATTTTGGCCAATCAGGGAGGATTATACTAATCAGTCCAACTTAATCATTATTAACTTACATTAAAGTTCTATATAACATATTTTAAATTTACATTTTAATTGATAATTAAATAGTTAATTAATTATAATTAATTAATTTTGCAAAATTTAGATCACCTTTTGGTAATCAAAATGAGATGAGTCCACAAAGTACGTCCGGCGGTGGATTCATAAATTCGATGGCAAATATGTTTAGCATGCCCTTTAAAGCGTTTGGTTTAATGTTTAATACATTTATCGATGGCTTCAATAAAGCGTTTGCCGAATCCTTTAAAAAGGATTACGTCCAAAAAACCCTAATGAACG